>BJCM01015590.1:0-18077 GCA_018326385.1 Flaveria bidentis
TTGATTGCTTTTTGCATTTTTCATGTGCTTTGCTCATTTTTATGGTCATCCGCACACATTTGTGGCGTTTATTTTGCTCGTCACCCCTTATTGGAACTTCGTTGATTGTGTTAACTAGGGATAAGATGATAACCCACAGCTTGTTGAACAACTTAGTTTGAGCTTGAAATCACCAATGAGTTCTACTTATCTATTGTATTGAATCTACCGACACATCATGTAGTGGTCTAGCAACCTCTAGTCTACTTTCTCTGTGTTACCTTAGTAGCAGCTAGTTTTACTATCATTTTTCATTTTATGTTTCTTAGACTTCTCACACTTATACTTCGAATTTTGCATCTTAATCAGTTAAATTCTTTTAAAGTCCCAAAGTCTTTGTTCCTGTGTACTATCATTTTCCAAATTCGTTGAATCAGTATCACAAATTTGATTTCTTTCATTTTGGCTTAGCTGTCCACCTCCCTCGTTTATTTAAATAACTTAGTACTATTCTAACCTATTCTCCCCCTAAAATTCTAAAACCGAAAATGGTTTTGCGTTTAGAATTTTAATAGGCGAATAAATAAAAGAAAATAAAATGAGAGAAAATAACATAAGATAAAAATGACTCGACACGTCGGGCTATGTACTGTCATCTTCTGGAATCACTTTACATTTCTTTTTCACGCCGTTGACCTCTAACAAATATAAAAATCTTGGTTTATCAAAAGCTTTTGTGTAGAGGTCAGCGCGTTGAAAGTTCGTATTAATTTTAACAACATCGATTAAATTCTTTTCAAAACAATCACGTATAAAGTGATATTTAATTCCGATGTGTTTGGTCTTAGGATGTTGGACAAGATTTTTAGTTACAGCTATAGCAGCAGAATTATCAACAAAAATAGGAGTGTTAGAGAATTTCAAACCGTAGTCCTGCATTTACTGTTGAATCCAGATGATTTGTGAACAACAGCTTGCAGCAGCAACATATTCAGCTTCACAAGTTGACAGAGCAACCGATGTTTGCTTCTTACACTGCCACGTGACTAATCTTCTCCCAAAGAATTGACATCCTGCTCAAGTTGACTTGTAGTTCATTTTTCAGCCGCCATAATCCGAATCGCTATACGCTATAAGCTCAAAGTCATCGTCATAAGGATACCACAACCCAAGTGTTGGAGTACCCTTCAGATAGCGAAATATCCTTTTGACTCCGATGAGATGGTTGACTTTTGGTTTCGCATCTGGAGCAGAGACACGTCACGTACATGATATCAGGTCATGAGGCAGTGAGGTACATGAGGGATCCGATCATGCCTAAGTACATGGTGGCATCCACCAGATCACCAGTTTCGTCGGGTGCTACATCGTGGTTTGTAGCCAGTGGAGTCCCAGCTGCCGAAGCATTCTCCATATCGAACCAACTGAGAATATCGCGTACATAATTGGTCTAATGTAGAAATATCCCCTTTGGTGTCTGATCCACCTGCAACCTGAGAAAGAACTTCATCTCTCCCATGGCACTCATTTCAAATTCAGCTTTCATTACTGCTTCAAATTCTTTACATTATACTTCGTTTTTTGGAAACGAAGATTATGTCATCAACATAGATCTAAACTAGCAGTAAGTCACCATCCTTTTCTTTGATGAACAATGTACAACCAATCACTCCTCTACGAAAGCCGTGTTTCACAAGATGAGTCGAGAGCTTTTCATACCATGCTCATGGGGCTTGGTGGAGCCCGTAGAGAGCTTTATCAAGCTTGTAAACTCTGTTCCGATGATATGGATCCTAAAATCCTTCGGGTTGACTGACATACACTGTCTCTAGGATTTCACAATGAAGAAATGCACTCTTTACATCCATTTGATAAACTTTAATCTTCATGTAAGATGCATAGGCTAGGAAGATATGGATTTCTTCCATTCTAGCCACAGGTGCAAAGACTTCATTGTAATCAATACCCTCGACTTGTCGAAATCCTTGAACTACAAGTCGAGCCTTGTTCCTTATTATGACTCCTTGGTCATATTTCTTGCATTTCAAGACCCATTTGGTGTTAATGACCTTAGCACCTTTAGGTCTATCCACCAGAGTCCATACTCCTAACTTCTTGAATTGAAGAAGTTCTTCTTGGATGGCACTTACCCATGTCTCGTCGTTTAGGGCTTCACTAACGTATTTTGGCTCAAATTGAGACACAAAACATCGATATGCACCATCGTGAAGATATCCCTTTTCCATTACAGAAGCATAATCACCTGAGTATAGCTGATTTCTTGTTTGTACTCCTGATCGAACATCTCTATCGACATTATCCAAAGGATGATAAACATTTAGTCAAGATCCAGGAGTGGTAGGTACAACTACCTCATTATCCAGATTATGAACAGCAGGTTCAGTATCTGAGGCAGTGGGAGTGTGGGGTTTCGAAGTGTCAGAGGCATCAACATCTGATGCTTGTGTACTCATAGTAGTAGGAGCCTGTTCCTCCTGATCCACCTGATCATTTGCCATGTCTTTATCATCAGAGGAGGAGTCACTTACCTCAAGTGCTCCCCCTGAAGAACTAGAAGACTCACCTTGTGAAGCTGAGGTCATCGGATCCAGTGATGGTGTATTTAACACTTCGTACATCATTCTGGTCAATAACTCATCCTCCGAAGGGGAGAGAGGGATGTTGAAGGACTTAAAGAATCCAACATAGTCGAAAAAGAATGAGGGTCCTTTTCCAGCAAGGGGGTGGTGTATCTCTGTACATCAACGTTGCACCACACTTCTACTTGACCCGTTGAGTTGTTGTAAACTTTCTTATTCGGTATGTTGTATCCTAAGAAAATTCCTTCTTCGGCCTTCTTGCTGAACTTCCCTGACTGAGTTTTCTTCAGCAGTGTACATGGTGCGCCAAATGGTTCTAGGTACTCCAGATTTGGTATACGTCGTTGGAGCAATTCATAGCACGTTTTACCGTGACGTTTGACCACTAAGACTTGATTGAGAGTATAACATACGTTAGCTAACACCTCGTTCCAAAATTGGATAAGCAGTTTCGAGTTTGCGAGCATCATCCGGGCTGTCTCTATCAAGCTTCGACTATTTCTCTCAGCAATCCCGTTCATTTGAGGTGTGTAGGCAGATGTGAACTAGTTCACTATTCCTTTTTCTTTGTAGAATTCCTCTATCCACTGGTTCTTGAACTCGGTGCCATTGTTTGAGCGAAATTGTCTTACATTTAGCTTGTAGAGTGACTCCAATGTAGTTATCAGCTCTTTGAATGATTCAAATGTCTCTAATTTGGATTTCAGAAACATCACCCAAGAAAATCTTGACTAGTCATCCGTAACTACATAGCAGTACAAATTGCCGGCAATGCTCTTTGTACTAACTGGGCCAAACAGATCCATATGAAGAAGCTCAAGAGGCAGGTCAATTGAGTGAACTTTCTTTTCCTTATGAGACTTCTTCGTCTGTTTGCTTTTCTTACATGCGACACAAGAATCTGGTAATTGGAAGTTCTTGACATTTACGCCACGCACTAGATCATTCTGGATCAAGTGATTCATCTTCCATGGATTAATGTGTCCCATTCTCCTATGCCAGGTGATGGAGTCTTTTTCTATTGCCTTTGACAAGAAGCATTGTACTTGATGATCAGTTTTGGAGGCCTTTGATTGGTCCAAGACATATAAATCAGTATATCTTGAAGTTGACATTAAGACTTCATCCTTCGGTATCACATACTCCTTCTTCAACACATAGCACTTCTTCTTGTCAAATACGACCTTGAATCCTTTGTCATAAACTTAGGATACAGAAAGTAGATTATTTTGAAGTTGTTGAACATAGTTTACCTTATCAAATTTCACTTTCTGGTTTCCCACTTCCCCTTGTGCAGTGATATAACCTCCTTTATTTCCAGCAAATGAAACGTGTCCTCCTTTAATTTGTTTGACATTTGACAAGAGAGACAGGTTTCCAGTCATGTGTCTTGATGCTCCACTATCAACAATCCAAGTATTTGTAGAAGCACTATAACGGACACCCTGCACATTAAAAGAAATGATTAGTTGAGGTTAGGGATCCAAGCCTTAACTGGCTTGGGTGACCCAGAGGCATCACACATCATGAATTCTACTCACTGTCCATTTGAGGGAGAGGGCTGATCATTCTTCTTCTTGTGCTCATTATCAGACATTGGACTTGATTTTTCTTTCCTTAAGCCAGTTTTGTGTAAGGCATGTTTGTGATAAACAGACGACTAGCTAATGGTTTGAACTTTATGTTCACTAATTCTTCTTGGTGGAGTGAGAGAACCCCTTTTAAAAGAACTTTGTTTAGGATCATTAAGTTTAATTTTCTTTCTTGGTGTCTGATAATAAGGATAGTTACAAGCAATGTGTCCATACTTTCCATAATTATAGCATGATCTACTTTTGACATGTTGGTGGAATTGTTTCTGTGGGGAAGTGTATGACACAGGTGTGACTTTAGTCTGTTTGGGTTTTGACACTTCTTGTTTAGATGTTTTATCTTCTTTAACAAAATTTATTGTTTGAACATTTTTAACATCTTTACCCTTTTGTTTATTTGGACTAAGACAAGGTGCACGTGATTGGTTAACTTGTTTGGTCTTTTTGGGTTCATAATTAGACATGTTTGAACCTGACTTTACCTTAACCTTTTCAAATTGTTCATCAAAATTAACAATAGGCATTTTACCTTTCGACTTCAAAGTGGCATCCTTCTGTTAAGTGACAGATTCCACTAGTTTACTTGTGGAATCTGGATCACTCACTAGAGAAATGGAAACCATATGATCCTTAATTTGATTGTAATTAATTGGTTTACATTTAGCATTCAACAAGGTCTCAGGTGGTGGTGGAACCACTTTGTAACCCATTCCCTCCTCGTTGTTACGTTCTTTCACTAAGTGTTAGACTATGTGAGAAGAACTGATCCAGCTGTGCAGTTTTTGTTTTAATGAATTTACTTTGACTTCCAAAACTGCTTTTTCCTTTTTAGTTTCTTCTAGGGAGTTTAAATAGAACTTTATGTCATTAGCTTGGTTAAAAGCAACAACTTCGGTTTCCCTTAGTTGTTTATTTAACAGTTCTATTTTCTCTTTATAACTGTGCTCATTTGTTTTAAAATCCGGTTTGCTTCTGTGCATAGTTGTAAGTCCTTTACTAAGCTATCATTGTGATCTAATAACCTCGCAAATTTGGAGTCTATGCTTTCTCTAAATTTATTACATTCATTACATGCATGACTATCAAAAAGTTGGTCTTTAGTACTTACTTGAGAAGGTTCGGTTGAATCAGCCATCATAGCAGAGTTTGACTGTTCGGGTGCTGGTGATTCTGAACATGTTATTCTGAGTCCTTCTTCATTCAGGTGATTGACCACATTCGCAGTTTCTTCATTATTAGACATCACTAGTTCCACTGCGATTTCACCTTCGCTTGCAAAGTCGTCATCCAAACCCTCAACACACGCAATGTTGGATTCTCCGGGAGATACAAAGTGAAAGGTCCAATCTTGCCCTTCGTCGTCTTGTGCAGTCAAGGCTTTAGGATCCTTGCTAGACGATGTAGCCCCATCATGGGTTTGTCTTGACAATTGAAGGTGGAGAATGGATTACCATTACCTGTTTTCTTGGGCTTCACACATTCACGCTTGAAATGCCCCTTCTCTCCACAATTAAAACAGGTAACTTTGGTTTTCTCGAAACCAAAGGTAGTGTCTTTGGTGGCTATCAAGTTCTGTCCTGTCTTTTTCACAAACTTATTCGACTTCCGGACAACACTAGCCAACGCCCACATGATATCCATTATTTCGAGTTCAGTTTCATCTACCTGCTCATAGTCTTCATTGGCGAGATCGCAGTTTCCAATCTTCCCTTCAACCAGGCCATCATAGGAGTGAACTACAGCTGCTAGAAGTTCTATATGCTCCCTTGCCACCTCCACAGTAATATTACCGAGATTCTCGGTCTTCAACTTCGTAGTGTTTGCTTCAGGTGCTATAAATTGGGTGCAAGATGACCCTGACGTGTCAGATGCTGAAGTAGTGGCTTGGGAAGGAGCGGCTGAACTAGACACGAATGCTGTTTGAAGTGGTGCTCCAGAACTTTTTGGTTGAGGAGTTGAGTTGTAAAGTGACGGGTTATGATCATATGATCCTTTTTGAGACCTGTACTTCATCCTCAATTCTTTCTCTTTCAGCTTCAGAATGAAGTCATTAATATCCAACTTTGCCAGCATATCATTCTGTCTTAGATTTGACACAAACGAAACCCACATCTCTGGCAATCCATCTACAAAATTCGACACCTTGTCTTCCATGGACGTGGTAACCCCATGAGTGTGCAACTCACTCATCAAGTGGTAGAAATGGTCGATGATGTCATCCATGCTCTCTTTTCCTATCGAAGAGAAGTTATCAAACTCCTTCTTCAAAGCCTTTGCCTTTAATGCCTTCAATGTCGTATTCCCGTCATACTGTTTTTCCAAATCATCCCATAACTTCTTGGCTTGTTTGTTCTCAGAAAACTGATGGAATATATCCTTAGGAATTGACTGAGTTAACAAAACATACACCTTCTTCTCTGCATTGTACTTCACCATCTGGCTATCAGTCATGCCACCCAAGGTAAGTTTAACTCCATCAGCACCAACCGACATGCTATACCCTGTCTCGATTGATTCCCACAGATTTGGATCAACTTCATTTAAGTATATCTCGAACCTTTGCTTCCATTGTGGGTAATCGTCTAATGTTATGAGCTTAGGGGGCTTATTGTGATTCCCAACTTCATTTTCCAGAAGCAATAGATTCTGGATCCGTGAATCCCTACTGACAGTAAAAGCTGAGCACTGATCTTCCATTTTTATTAACTTTGAATTTCAGACTGAAACTTTTTCACTCGTGCGAATGGAGAGGTCCGAATTAATCAATCGTGCGATTTAACAAATGCGGTTGAGCCAATCGTGCGATTGGAAAAATGCGGATGAACAGTCGTGCGATTGGGCAGATGCGGATGAACAATGCGAATGAGATTGTTCAGTCGTACGAATGGATGTGCGACTGAGTTCAATCGTGCGTATGGGAGGTGTGAGTGAGTTCAGTCATGCGATTGAGTCAATCGTGTGACTGAAGGCTGTTGGTTTTGAAAATTCAAGTGTTTTTGGTACTTTGACACAAAAATACGAATTTTAACGAACCTTAATTTGCCGTAAGCCGAAAAACATGAACTTTTAGATCTGGAGACGTCGAAAACACTGTTTTACTAAAAAAAATGGTGTTTTTGAATGAAAAAACGTGATTTTTACACCAAAACGATCGAATCACACGCAAAATAAAGAGCCAAGACTCTGATACCACTTGTTAGGACCGTTTACGTACGGAGTACTAACTGATTCTGCGCGTATACCAACTCAAATAGTGCGGAATCCTATTTGATTGGCGATCCAATCAGGGAGAACACAGTTCAGATCAATCTAACGATTAATGAAATGTTAAGAGTTATTAGAGAATGATCAACTGTGATCTATGAACTTGGAACAGGTTTTCTTGAGTCTCTGAACGTCTTGGGTACGAATATGTGCGTAGGTATTCGAATTGTTACGTTTTTCCATGAATTAAGTGGTATTTATAGGTTAGGGTCTTCCAATCGTACGACTGAACCATTAGCATGGTCCAGTCGTGCGACTGAATCATGCAGTTGATCCATCCACACGACTGAATGTTCAGTCGTGCGACCGAGTCAATCTTATGTCACACTCGTGCGACTGATCCAGTCTCCTGGTTCAGTCGTGCGACTGGTCTATTAACATGATGTATTCATGCGTATGGTCCATTCGCATGAAGACTTCATATGATTAAGTTTGAACATGTTTCTCAATCATTATTGACTAAGAATTATATATAACAACCACAAACATATATATTTAGTTCACTATAAGTTATCACACAATAAACAATGTAATATTAAACATTATAAGCATCAACCACACTTTGTATTTCATTCATACCCATTCGATTACATATATGTAAGACATGATAGACATATTAATTTAAGCTCCTAAACTAGGTACACATGTATCAACAGTTTCTCTTTAATAAACATCAAAACATGATAAACAACATGCCTAGTTGACACCATACTCTTGTTTGAGTTTAAGTGGATAAACATAATTACAATTAGGATTAGATCATGTCAAATTTAAACAAAAAATCAAACAAGAAGAATCTTAGTGTCATAGTATGATCCTATTATTTGTTTCTATATGCATGTACATAAATTTGATTTCTATTGTTACTTTTAGCTTATTTTTATTTCATAACCTTTGGATAGTCATGTGCTTTTCATGCTATTATTGTACATAAATTTATAATGAATGCAACATCTTATCTATAAGGCCACGTTCCCGGGACGCTCACAGCTAGTCAATCATTGTACATAAAACATATAATTACATTAACTTGAAATAAACGTTGTAGCAAAAACATTAAAAACAACATTTAGGAATATCTTGCTCCTTAACCTTCAACTGATGGTAACCAGATCGAAGATCTATCCTCGAGAACCAACTGGCACCCTAAAGCTAATCAAACAGATCATCAATCCTCGGTAACGGGTACCGATTCTTCACCGTTAACTTGTTCAGCTCACGGTAGTCTATACGCATTCTCATACTACTGTCTTTCTTCTTCAGGAATAAAACCGGAGCACCCCAAGGCCAGATACTTAGTCTAATGAACCCTTTGTCAAGCAGCTCTTGCAATTACTCCATCATTTCCTTTATCTCGGTCAGAGCCAACCGATACGGTGCCTTAGCAACAGGTTGGGCATGAGGTATCAAGTCAATTTGAAATTCAATTCAGTCAGGTGGCACTCCTGGTAAGTCTTCGGGAAACATATCTGGAAAGTCACACACCACCGGTACGTCGGTCAGTTGTGGTGTTGGCGTATCCACATCCTTTACGTAGGCCAAGTAGGCACTACATCCGTGCCTCATGCACTTTCCCGCCACCGCCATCGAAGTCACCTTCGGAATCATCGTGACTCGATCACCATAAATCATCACCGTACTCCCGTCAGGCACTGTCAATCGAATCATCTTCTTGCGACACACAATGTTCACCTCGTAGTCCGCCAACCAATCCATTCCTAGGACTACATCGAATCCGCCTAAGGTCATCACGAATGGTCTAACAGGAAACTTATGACCTTCTAATTCTATATCACAGCCTTCTATCTGCTCAGAAATCCTGGTAGCCTTACCTATGGTAGTTTCTACATCGAATGGCTCATAATACTTCTACTCCTAATGGGCAACTTAACACAAAAGGCAGCAGAAATAAAACTCCTACTAGCACCAGAATCAAACAACATAGAAGCAAGAGTTTGGTTACTAGATACGTACCTATGATGACATCGAGGTCCGTCCTATCCTCCTCCTGTATCATCATGAAGGCTCTGTGCTTGCCTTCTGTCCTTCAGTTCCAGTCGTCTTTCTTGCCCCGGAACTCTCTTCTCTCGGCTCCTTGCAGTCCCTGCTTATGTGAACCTTTCTGCCACAGTTATAACACCTTTTCACCCTACACTCTCTTGTCAGATGACCGGGCCTCCCACACTTGAAGCAGAGGTTTGATCCCTACCTACACTCTCCATTATGCCATTTAGCACACTTACAACACTTCCTCTTCTCCATACCAGACGAAGTTACACGCCGGTCATCCGTCCTGGTAACCTTGTTGTTTGGAGTGTAACCCCTACATTCAGCCCACTTTCCATTCCAGTTCTTGTCGCTGCTACCTTTCTTGTTCACCTTAATCACGGTCATCTCCTTCACCGTCCTAATTACCTCAGTCACCATAGATGGCAGAATCATCTGCATAACCTGTTGAACTCCCTCAACAATGGCCTCTTTCAGTGTGGTCCTCAGGCTAGCACTATCATCACCGCCTTCCAGGTGATAGATCTCAGGCTCTTCAAGTACCATTTCAGCAGCCCTAGCCATGCTTCTCGTGACACGCGATCCAGCACCACGTCCACCAGAACCTTCACCTGATGAAACCTTTGGAGATCTACCACCGGCCATTCTCAACACACAATAAAAGATTCAAACACTAACACGGTCATTCAAGGGAACAACTTAGTTTATGTCAAGTAAAGTAAGTCCCTAATTACATTGGCCAGTTGTGATTAGCCACTTACTTTACTCTTCATACCCCAAGCATTACCTATCCTGACTCATCAGTATCTAAATCTACAAACAACACATAAACCACATAACATGCGCATGTAATACCGGTTAGCATTAAGAAACTACCTGATGGCACGCAGCTACTCAGACTGACATCCCTTCCCTTTCCGTCCCATTCTCAGTTTAAGTTAAGGTTTATTTTGAAAATTTACCCGTTTCACTTAAACTTTGGCTCTGATACCAACTTGTAAGGCCCCGTTCCCGGGACGCTCACAGCTGGTCAATTATTGCACATAAAACATATAATTACATTAACTTGAAATAAACATTGCAGCGAAAATATTAAAAATAACATTTTCATTAAAAATGCTTTTGAAAATTAATACAACATTCGTTACACAATATCATTAGTTCGCATTACAATGCAAAAACATTAAACAAAAAATGCCATCCAAAAGAGCCAAGTAGCCACCCCGTGCCATCCTCAGCAACTTTACCTGCCAACTGGAAAATGCATAAAAAGTCAGCGTTGCTGAGTGAGTTCTAGTTTTAAGTAAAACATACTTTACATTCATTAAAACCGTTCTTTACTTTTGTATGCGGTCACACATCATACGTACACATAGATAATATCATTATTGTCTTCTTCATTTATTCGTTAACTTTCATTCATTCATCGTACGTCATTATCATTCACTTTCATAAATTAGTTTCATGCTCATTCATTCATGCTTTCTTACTTTCATTCATACGTTCATCTTTACTTCTTTACATTACATCCAAAACAATGAACTTTACCCCACCATCATGCATAAAGCGGGTACTGGGTCGAGGTCTATCATAGACCCCCTGTCATGACGCTCAGCAGCCTGACCACAGTACCTAGGGTAAATTCAGGTGTACCATTGTCATGTGCTATACCCCACCGTCATGCATAAAGCGGGTACTGGGCCGAGATCAATCATAGACCCCCCTTCATGGCCCTTCGCATCCTGACCACAGCACCTAGGGTAAGCGACAAAAGTTATGTACAAATGGTCGGTAATAAAGACGGACTCCGGTGTGCATCCTTCTGGGGTAGCTAACCCACACACCGTTGAATTAACACCCTTCATTGGGTGTGTTTCCACATACAAGGCTTTCAAGACTTACTTTACCTTCCTTCGTTCATTAATGCATACATTCTTTCATTATGTTCATCTTTTCATTATTTTCCACTTGACGTTACATAATACTTTCATTTCATTCATTAACATTCAACGTAAAGCCACAGGAAAATACCCATACGTATAAAAGAAACATCAACATACACATACAACATCACCATACACGACATCATCATACATACATAACATACATCATACATACCATGATGCATAAGCATCAATCATACAACATCATTCATGCCCATCATATCATCTATGACCTCAAAAGTCAACTTACATGAACCCCCAGGAACCTCCTAAGTCAAAACCTACCTCTCACTTTTCCCCCAAATTCAGAAAATAAACTAAGTCTTCATCCGCATTTCCTTTTGTTCATCCGCATTTCTTATTGTTCATCTGCATTTCTTATGTTTATCCGCATTTCTTTTGTTTATCCGCATTTCTTTTCTTCATCTGAATTTCTTATGTTCATCCCCATTTCTTTTGTTCATCCGCATTTCTTATGTTCATCCGCATTTCTTATGTTCATCCGCATTTCCTCTAGTCTTATAACTTTCATCCGCATTTCTTATGTTCATCTGCATTTCTTATGTTCATCCGCATTTCGTATGTTCATCCGCATTTCTTATGTTCATCCACATTTCTTACGTTCATCCGCATTTCCTCCAGTCGCATAACTTTCATCCGCATTTCTTATGTTCATCCGCATTTCTTTTGTTCATCCGCATTTCTTATGTTCATCCGTATTTCTTATGTTCATCCGCATTTCTTATGTTCATCCGCATTTCCTCATGCTCATCCGCATTAGCAAATGCGAATGAGTTAGACTCAGAGGTCATCCGCATTAGGAACACTTGAGCAGATATTCTAAAACTTAGGCGCATGAGCCCTATTTGGGCGCATGAGCAGCCCCGTTCGTACCTAAACATCATATTTTAGTCCCCAAACCTCACTTATCATGTTCTAAGATTAAATCTTACATTCTAAGCCATAGGAACATAACCATAACGTCATAAAACACATGCATAGCCCAAAATCAAACCCCACCGCAACATACACACTTACATACATACGGGTATAAAAACCCATTTAAATAATAACGTTCATACATGCATTTCTAGCCTCAAAATCAGTTAAAACATGTAAAAGAGGGGTTCTAGAACTCACCTTAGCAGCCTCTTCGGGTAAGACTTCCTTCAAAGCCCGATTGCTACAAGTTCTCACCTAGAAACCCACTAAAACACACACCCAAACACACACAAACACACATAAGCATACAACCGAGGATAAAACCAGCTAAGAACACCATAAACACATGAATTCTTACCTTGAATTCAAACCTTTCCTTCTTGTTCTTCTTTAAAACCCGAGAGCTTTCTGCTCTTTTCTTTCTCTAAGAAAACAGCCGAATGATGTGAGTGTAGGCAGACAACATGGGCGGCCATCACCTTTTACACCCACTTTTCAATCATTTTGTCCTTTTTGACACAATTGGTCCTCTACTTGAGCTTTATTTCTTTTTCTTCTTTTTCTTTACTTCTTTCTTTCTTTCTTTGTCTTTTATAAAAAACCGGGTGTTACATTATCATTAATCACAAATTTAGGGGGCTAGTTAATGCATGAACATGAAATCATAAAATTTAAATTTTCTTGAACATGAAGGATCTGGGTCATGAGCACCAACTTGGCTGTAGGATACATGGTGTTTTTAAAGTTATAATTTTTCTTCCGCACCAATTGTTATGTAAACAAAGTCAACAAGGTTCAAAAGCAATAAATGATTCTAACAATTGAAAAGAATCATACAAACAAATAAGTTTTAGCAGAAGCTATAGTGTAAAATGATCACTTCAGCAGAAGCTATAGTGTATTTTCTTCATCATTAGAAGCTAAAGTGCTTTTTCTTAATCAGCGGAAGCTACAGTGCTTTTTCTTATCAGCGGATGCTACAGTGCGAAACTTAATTCTAAAATAAAACAATTCGTATATTAGTAACCTACGGATGTGATAATATTGTTTAAAGTATAATACAACTCCATTGATTGATAACCTGTTGAAAATCAAATTATACTTCATAAAAAATCAGATGTTAATTTTACTCATCCATAGATGATTAGTCATCCATTGATGTTTTACGGAAGAGTTAGATTATGTGAAACAATAACTTCCACGGAAGGGTAATATGGAAGAGGGGCCCACTTCATAAAATTAAAAAGTCAGAGGGAGTATAAATGATGTTATTGACTTAATTACTTATTATTCACTTTTAAAGAGCACTTTTCAGACCTAGAAAATCGTTCTCTAAAAGCATCATCCTCTTTCCACAAACTTTCAAAATACCGAATCAAAACATCAAACAATACACTAAACTTAAGTAAAGATCATTGTTTACAAGGTAAATCATATCATAATCATCAACAAACAACATTTTGAGTCATACATTTCAGTAAAACTGTTCATATTCTTATGTAGATTTGAACCTAATCTTCTTCATTCTTATATACAGATGGCTAATCTATTTGCAAGAGAGCACAATGTATGTGCATTCTTGAAACCTGATGACCCTGAGTCAGAAGGATGTCGAGATATCATTAGATATTTGCGACGATCCAGGCTTTTCTATGCTCTATCTGCAGAGCCTGTGATTCATCAAGCACACATCATGGATTTTTGGAGTACGACTCGAATAGAGGAAGTAGGAGAATTAGAGGTGATAGTCGCTGATATTAAGAATTAAAGGATGAGAGTGGATGAACAAAATATCAGAAGGGTACTAGAGTTGGGCGAAGAAGAAGTTGGTCACCCTGATGTGTTTGAGAATGAGTACATTGAGAAGGTGTTCTTTTTGATGGGATATGATGGTGATTTTGAAAAGGGTGAGATAAAGAAAGGGAGATTATGCAAACCATATAGATTCTTATGTCACACCTATCTAAAGTGCATCTCCAATAGGAAGTCTGGTCTCGATAGATTCTCAAGGCACATTTCATCTGACATTATTGGAATATTTGAGAGAAGGACATAGAACTACTCAAAATACATTTTAGCTGTCTTTGTGACTAAATAAGAGTGCAAAAGGATGATAAGATGTATATGTTTCCAAGGTTTTTACAATTGATCATCAATTTTGAACTGCCTGGAAGACAGAGATGGTGATGTGTTTCATCAAGCTCATTTGGGAAGATTTGTCTTGAACAAGATAAGTGGAAAATATCAAGGTGAAGACATGCCCATGTTTACACATGTGGCTGATGCTAATGCTAATATACCCCAAGAGTTGGTGTGGGAAGATCAACAAGAGAGCTCTCCTACTGATACTAAGAAAGCCTCACATTCTCCTCCCCAATCACCCATACACCACTATGATCAATCCCCATAACCTCAATCACCAGCCAGTCAAAACACCTAGCCAATCTCTCCAATTCACCCTTATTCACCCATTCATCAACAACCTCCAACTCCACAAAATCAATCTTCTATGAAATACAGAACCTATCTCTGCTACTCAATCTCAAAACTCAGTACACACTGGTGAGACTGAGTTACTATCTCAAGCAAGCACCATGCCACTCTCAATCACCAACTCTCAAACCCCTGTTCTCTCCAATCAAACTAAACTAGTGTCACCAATCACTGATGTTCAATAACAAAAACAACTACATCAAGAGCAGACAGATCAAGCAGTTGAGTCCAATTCAAGCTCAACAAGTGTAGCTCCTAATAAAGTTAATGATGATGAAATTGCTGCTCAGCATCAAGAAGATAAAGAAGAAGCAAACTATGTTGATGTGATTTCATATCATGAAGATGATCTTAGTGATGAAGACATCCCTATCAGCAAAAGTCACTTGGTGGCTGAATACAATAAGTTGATCATCAAATCAAACAATAGGCTGACAAGAATAAAGGAATTGAAGGTAATGGTAAATGAAAAGGAAAATTTTTTGAATGAACATGAATCTAGACTAAAAAGATTAAGAGAAGATGTACAAACCAATAATGAAGTAATTGATGCATTACATCAACTTGTAGAAGAACTCAAGAAGTATTTGAAGCAACAAACTAATGAAAAAGAGATGTTGTAATTAGAGTTGGAGAAAGAAAACAATGAATTGATCAATAATTTAGAGATTCTAAAAAGAAAGAATCAACAAATTGAGGAGCTGAAGATGAGACTCTATGCACTTGAATCAAGCACTCCAATAACCAATCCAATTGAAAAATCTGTTCAAACTATAAAACAAACAATTCAGTATTCAAGAAATGGGAAGTATTTGGGTTTTTTCAACAAAAAAGTATTTGAGGTTGAAGACTCACCCAAAATATTAAAATCCATGTATCCTGAACACACTCCTTGAGTAGACTTATCCACTGTTAGGGCCATTTCTCATAAGGATAGTGAAAGTGATGCTTAGTGGAATGAACTTACTAAGGATGAGACTTCCAAAGAACACAAATAATCAAAGACTGATGATCTAATGATAACCAAAGACATATTGGAAGAAAGGCCAGAATCAACTATGTTTATGACATTGATCAATCATGGCTTCCCATATGACATGATAGAGAGGATGAGCATGAGTGAAATAAAGGATGTTGAAGAAGTTTGAGCTAGCAAGATTTATGATTCCGAAATGCAACTATGAAACATTCACTGCCTTCCAGTCAATTCAGAAAACAAAGGAGTTAGGTCATTATGAGACTACAAAGCTAAGCAGATACAATATGACTTGTTGATTACAAGGTCATAACTACAAATTGCATGAACTGAAGGGAAGATCAGTTGCTGAATTGAGAAGAATGATGGAGTATGTCATGAATGTGCAGTTAGAAACTAGAGTGAGATTTATAACTGAAGCTCCAAATCCAGCTTTTGAGCAACAAAACAAACTCCCTGTTGAGCCTGTGATAGTTGAAAGTAAAAACCAGCACAAAGGGAAAGAAAACTTATTAGAGAACCATGTGAAGTTATACCTGGCAAAGTGTGGCCATTAGGGACCATAGTGAGAGAAATAACTAAACAAAAATCTATTTTAATATAGCTTTTTGATCATATCACAACTCCCAGTTTTGTGGAAGAAAACAGGATTATGGCCTGGAAATATGATCCAAACTAGGATTGGGCAATCATTAAGATAACATGTGGAAGGATACTATACTTTCACAATATAGAAACACTGCTGAGCCTTCCTGATTATGATATCAAAGATCTGCAAAGCCTGATAATCTCTAATTACCTAATTCATCAAGAGGAAAAGACTTCTCAGTCTCAATGGGTAAACGAAACAAAAAATTTAGAGATGACGTGCTAAAAGAGGCTAAAAAATTGGATGTTGAGCACAAGAGAAGGATTCAAAGAATGAAAAGATCAAAACCTAACTCTTCTACATTTATAGATGATTAATTTTTGAAGGAGGTTGGATACCAAAACAGGAGTGTAGCAACAGTTAAATGCTTTGATGGAAATCAATACACATATCCCATAACAAAATAGGGATATGTTGAGAAGACAAAAGAGTTAGTGCTGATAAGAAATGCAGAAAGGAAAAAAGCTGATCGGATCAAGATCTTTGATCCTATGGAAATCAAGTTGCTCCACCCTAGCAACACTTCATATTTGCATGATAAATTCTTCCCAAAGCTTGCTGATGAAAAAGATCAAAATTATTTATGCCTATATGTACACATGATTTAGGTAATAGACAAACTGCATGCAATGACATACAAGAGAAGTAAATATGAGGCTGGGCTATTGAGAGGAACTACCATCAAAGAAGTATCTGAACTCAGAATCTCAGACAAGATGAGCTTGAAATAGTCCATAATCAGAGTGTAGTGGAAACACTTACTTCTAAATAAGATGTTTTGGGATTAAGTTTTTAGACTCTAAAGATGATTAGCAAGATAGAGATCAAATACAAGTATGATGATTAGAAGATTGTTGTTTCATACTTCTACAAAAAAATAATAGCAAGAGTCAAAGAGCTGTCAAGCCTAAAGAGCTGATTTGAAAGTTGCTAAGCCTAAGGGGGAGTATTGTTAGTGTAGATACATATGTACCTAGTTTATGAGCTCAATGTAAAATGTCTTTCATGTCTTACGTATATGAAATTGAATGGGTATGAATGAAATGAAATATGTTGGTGATGCTTATAATGTTTAATATTTCATTGTTTATTGTGTTATAACACATATTGAACTAACTATATAGGTTTGTGGTTGTTTACATAGTTCTTAGTTCAATAATGGTTGAGAAATGTGTTTAAACTTAATCATGTGAAGTTCTCATGCGAATGGACCATGCTAATGGACCATATGCATGAATACTTCATGATAATGGACCAGTCGCATGACTGAACCAGGAGACTGGATCAGTCACACGACTGAACCAGGAGACTGGATCAGTCGCACAATTGTGACATGAGATTGACTCAGTCGCACGACTGAATATTCAGTCGTGCGGATGGATCAACCGCATGCTTTAGTCGCACGACTAAACCATACTAATCATTCAGTCGTATGAATGGAAAACCCTAACCTATAAATACCACTTAATTTGTGGAAAAACATAACAATTCAAATACCTACGCACATAATCGTACCCTAGCCGTCCAGAGACTCAATAACACTTGTTCCAAGTTCATAGATCGCAGTTAATCATCTTGCAATCGTTCTTAACGTTTTGATTCATTCTTAGATCGATTATACTTGCGTTCTCA
>BJCM01015644.1:0-19261 GCA_018326385.1 Flaveria bidentis
GATATGTGGAGAAGACAAAAGAAATGGTGCTACTAAGGAATGCTGAGGGGAAGAAAGGTGAAAAGATAACAATTTTTGACCCAGTAGAAATCAAACTGCTACACCCCAGCTATACATCATACCTGCATGATAAGTTCTTTCCAAAGTTATCAGATGAAAGATCACAGAATGATCTATGCTTATATATGCACATGATTCAAGTGGTGGATAAACTACATGCGAAAGCATACAAAAGAAAAAGACATGATGTTAGGCTGTTGAAAGGAGCCAAAATTGAAGAAGTTTTAGAATTAAGAATCTCAGAGGAAGATGAGCTCGAGATAGTGCACAATGAAAGTGTAGTGGAAGCACTCACCTCTAAAGAAGACATTTTAGGCCTAAGGTTTAAGACTCTGCAAAGGATATGTAGAATGGAGATCAAGTACAAATACGATGATCAAAAGGATGCAGTATCATACTTCAACAAAAGGATGGTGGCAAGATTGAAAGAACTTCCAGTTTTGAAGAACTGATTACAAGTATCTAAGCCTAAGGGGGAGTATTGTTAGGTCTAGGATCAGTAGATCTAGTCAAATTTGTATAGGCATAGTATTTGAATTAATATCTGTAATGAATGGTTGTAATTCATTATTGTGAGGTTAACCCATTTATATGTGTGTTGATTTATGTATGGTTGCAGGTACAAACATTATACTTGGTCAATTTCTGAAATTGACCAAGTGTAAGAAACATCTACGGATGAACATTTTGTTCTTCCGTAGATATGTTTCTTACAAGTAAAATGCATCCAAAGATCTTCTGCGTATGAATAACCAGCACTAAGGATGGAAGAACAAGATTGCTTCGGAAGAACAAGATTGCTTTGGAAGAACAAAACATCTACGGAAGAACAAGACTTCTATGGAAGAACAAAACCTCTACGGAAGACACTATTCCTGCGGAGTCCAAACACTTGTATAATACAAGTGTTACAACTCAACAAGTCAACAAGGCAGTTATGCGAATCCCAAGAAATCCGATGATTCCTTAACAGAAACAATTCAAATCCCAAGAGATCCGGTGTTTCCTATAACAGAAACATCATTGTCTATATAAATGGATCCTAGGTTTCGAATCATTGAGGCTTTGACGGCAACAGCAATAACAATACAACAATTCCACAAACAGAAAACATCACATCAAATCTCACAATCAAACCCTAGCAGTCATCACATCATTCGTCACAAAATTTAATATCATTCATTCATTATTTGTAATTATTAACATGTTTTAATGAAATACATATTATTCATTAATTGTGTTTCTTTTAGTATGTTCTTGAATCTTTATTGATATTGAAATTTACTACAAAATAATTAAACCAAGCCAACGTTGGTTCCGCAAACGTTGACTTGCCTACAACCGACACTGATAATTCCTGATTGCGATCCTTGGATTCACGGATTTTTAAAAAATGAGTATAATGATTTTAGGTCCAATGATTCATATGTGAATGTCATGTTACTGTTAAGTAAACATTGAAAAGTGGTTGTCATTGTAAGTTGATTAGAGGCGGGGAAAACTAAACCATAATTGATGACCAGTACATGTAATAACATTTACATGTATATAAAGTAGTACCTACGGTAATGTTTGATATTTTAAAATAACAAGTAAAAGTAATAAAAGGTTAAAAGGACTTTTGTAACCAATGATTGGGGCAATATTATGTTGCTAATCGTGTGTGTAAAATTAAGCATAAGAAATATTAAAAATACGAAAAAATCATAGAAAATGAACCAAGGCTTTAGTTTTATAGTCTCTCTACATATAAGTAAATGTTTATAAATAATGCTTAAAAGTCTTAAAAACAAAAGCTGAACCATAATTGATGACTGGTATTTGTGTCATCAGTTTTACATACATGTAAACTGGAACATATAAAGATTTTTGTATATTTTTAAATAACTAGGTTAGAGCCCATGTATTATATGGGTGGAATAAATAAAACATATTAAAATCATTAGTTTTATGAATATTTTATTTTTTTGATGTTATTATCCATTAGTAAAATAAAAATTTAATAAATATTTAAAGTTATAACACATAATGAATTGGAAATTATTATTTTATATATAATATGTATTAATAATTTATTCACATAACTACATTATATTTTAGATGTTTAATAGTTTAGTTTACTTATTTACAATAATTATCATTTAATATAAGAGAGACATGAAACACAAATATAATATATTTGTTTTAATATTTTAGTTAAAAAGAAAAGTCAAATTAATTGTTTTTAAAAGTTTCATATTTATTATGAGAGAGATGCGGGAAAATAAAATTTTAATATGTTAGAATGATGACACGTGTTATTTGATATGCTTTTGAGAAAATATTCTTTTATTGTAGGTTATAGATATGTAAATGAAATAAAAGATTAAATAAACCCTTAGATGCCATTGATTGGGTAATATTATTATGCTAGTGGTGTGTGAAAAATTAAGCATAAGGAAATAAAAGATTACGAGAAAATTATAGAAAATTAAATTAAACAATGCTTTATATTCATATGCTCTTTACATATAAGTAAATATTCGTAAGATACAAACAAATAATCTATAAAGTATGTTGTTAGCTATTGACTCAATGGCTATATACTTATAAAGAACAGTAGTAATGTAAATGTCTTGGTGGAAACACAAAAGTAACTTATCTACCATTGTGTAATTTTTGATCAAACAAACTTTAAAAATTACTCAAACATAGTAAAAGTCAAAAATAAAAATATCATGTAAACGAATAAAAGGTTAAAAGAATTTTCGTAACCAATGATTGAGGTTAAAATACTATATTTAACATCTTTCTATAATATATAAGTGAAATATATTATATTATAATTGTACATTGCATATTACAATTTTGCATGTATATGAGATAAGAAAGCGGATTTACATGTATGTAAAAATAAAACAACTTTAATATAAACACTGGTATTTAAAATAATCTTACAAATGGTTCGTGAAAACAACAAAATAAAACAATAAATTATGCTGCAGCAATTAAAACAAAAAACACCGGCAATTAAAATATATAAATTCTATTTATTGATCAAAGATTGAACATCATCCCAAACAATAAAATACTACTCTTGGTTTATAGAACAAGTCCTAGCATCATGGTAACGAAAACACAACAGTAGCAACAACAATGCTTTCCCCTCTATTCATAATAACATGCGGTATTACCTTTCTCGTCAACATCAACTTCATTGACCATATGCTCCGTTTGGTTGTGGACTAAAACATCCACCGGAGAATTTGTACTAATATCTTCACGCTTCGATATGTTACTGAAAATTAAAAGAAATTAAGAAAAAACAGTTGGTTATTGTGAGATTTTTTATGTTTCAATGGAAATCATATATGATTTATACATGAATGTAAAGATAAATTTTTTTTCTAAAAAATTGAATAAAATCATAACACTAAATAAAAGATATGTTCAAATCATAGGGGGGAATCTTACCTAAATGAACAAAGCTATATAATATTGAACATGATTTTGAGAATCGATGTTTAAATAAAGATGTTTAGATGAATGAATATTTGGAAAACATGTAATGCTTCGATCAGTATATGAATGAATAAACGAAATATATGAAAACTAGCTTTCGTTACCCGTGTATTACACGAAAGTGTGGAGAGTTAATTATTAAATAACATAAAAGTAAAAATAAAATCATATGTGTTATATATTATATAAGACATAACAACTTTTGATTATAAAGTCACAAATGAGCAAAAATATTATTGTAAACTGCATTTATAGTAACATTAGTAGGTTTTACATTCATTATCTAAATATAAGAGCTTTAATCCATCTTTACTCTTAACTTGTAACAAGATTATATAAAACTGATTATTCATAAAAATTGGCTCTTTTAGACATAAACTGAAACTTGATAGAGATTGATATTAACTTTTGTTTATTATCATAGAAATACACACTCAATTAAAACTTTCTTCTTTTAGACTTAAAATGAATACTTTTGATAGGTCAAATCATGAGCTATATATTGAGTGGGTGTGAGGATATTAGTATGGAGAAATTAAGATTTTAATAATATACACTAGAAAAATTATGTGCATGATAATCTAAATTAAGATATGATTAAATTTACATATGAGTAATAACTATAAGTAATAAGATAACGATATCAATTTATAGAAATTTGTTTTAAAACTTTTTTCAAAAAAAATTTAAGCATCTTTTTCAAAACAAATCATATTAAAAATGTTATTTTTAAAAACTTCTTATTATAACTCTTAATTTAATTATTTTTAGTTTATAAAAAAATATTTTTTAAAAATACCAATTTTAAAATATTTTATGTTTTTTTAAAAAAGTTAGATGTTCTAAATAAAATTATTTGTATAATTTTTTTTCTAAAATTACATTAATAAAAAGACATGTTAGATGTTCTAAATAAAATTATTTGTATAATTTTTTTCTAAAATTACATTAATAAAAAGACATCTTTCTTAATTTATTAAACAATTTGATATAAAAAAGAATTAAAATTATTTAATATTTTCTTAAGTTAGGTAATTATTTAAGAGGAGAGAAAGACGGGAAAAATAAACTTAAGAGGACTATAAATGTGTCAAGTGTCACCCTAAGTTACTCTTTTAGTATTTTATATATAGATTGTTGATGAAGTCACGATTTCAATGAGTTTTGTAGAAATTAATGAAGAAATAAATATTAGAATATAATAATGGAAAGCTTCAAATGATACGTGTAAAATATGGAAGAAGAATATTAAATGTATTACTTCCATAATTAAATAGATACAATAAAGAAACCAATTAATTCATAATCTAAAATGATCATAATACCATTACTGACTAAATTAAAATAAAAATAAAATGAATTCTAACCAATCGTCAGGATGAGTTCTCGTAGTTCTCGCAATCTTTAGGAGTCTTGAAAAGATCCTGACCGTATATATATATATATATATATATATATATATACATATACACGTATATATGTCAAGAACTACACTAAATCAATTATACTCATAAAAATAGTTATATATGATGTTTAATGCAATTATACTCATAAAAGTGATGATATATTATATATTTGAAACAATTATATCAATCGTTAAAATGATTCTCAAACTCTTTATTGTCTGTGATGTTTAACATGTTTGAGAACAATGTTGCCCGATATAAATTTAGCTTGCTTAATAGTAAAAAAATTTATCTTGATATAAATTTTTTTCATTTAATATTATTTGATTATTTGAAGATGTAAGCACAAAAAATTTATTAGGTTATAAAGCTCGGTTAATATTATCATGCACATAAGTAGCGTAGGTTATCGTTTAGACGTTAAATCCGCTTGATGTAATTCTTGTTTTGTTTGTGTTTCTTACTCACTCCACCCCCTCCCCCCACCCACTCACACACGATTCACCTTAAACCTGAATTATTTCAAATATACTGGCAAAACACTCGTAAATCTAAACTCTTTAAGATCTATTCGCAAGAAACCAACAAAACCGAAATCTAAGAGCACAAGAGTACTCCTACTCACAAATTGACAAAATCGGAGTAAATCGCTGACAATATGGTGGAGAGATAGTGGCGGTTAACTTTGTGAGAGTAAAAAGAAAATTAAAGGGGCACGTCGCACATGTTTGTTACTCAAGCTAGTGACAAAATCACTCTAAGATTACGAATCGAAGTGCATTCGCAAAACGTTATCGAACCCCAGGTAGCAAATCCCAATTGATTTCATCAAGCTAAATCTTGAAAAGATTTGAAATAACAAAATACAGTAGAAGATGAAGAAAAACAAGAATTTCCGAAAAAGAAGTATCGCAGAGGAAGAAGATGAGCACACAGGAGTTGCAGAAGACGGCAATGACATGCGGTACGTTCTTATGATGTCTGATGCTTAATTGAGTTATTTGTTTTCATCAATCATTGGGTTTTAGTAGTTTTAGGGTTTCTATTTTAATTTGGGGAAATCAGTTACTTAGGGCTTGAATCACAACCATTTCCTCACGAGTTTGTATTATCTAATTCATATTGGTTAGAATTAATCTCCCAAATCCCTAAAAGAACGACATTATCAATTCAGATATTAAATGAGGTACCTTTAATCTTGAATAATTGCAGTAAAACTCTTGTAGATCACAGGGTTTCAATAGTTAGATGATCTTGAGGAAAGGGTTTAACGGTGATTGATGGATACAGGTTAGCTCTAGAAGAGATCAAATTTCTGCAGAAACTGAGGGAGAAGAAGTCAGGGGTCCCAGCAATAGTTAAAACAGGGCAGGCGACTGCTGCCGGTGGCGGTAATAGTGCGGGCGGGTTGGTTTCTAAAGGCGGTGACAAGGGTGAAGGAGATGGAGAAAAAGATGATTTGGTTTTACAGGATACTTTTGCTCAGGAGACTGCTGTCATGGATGAAGATCCACATATGTATGTACCCTTGCTTATTTAATTATTATGCGCATTTAAACAGTTTAAACAGCAACATTACCGTTGTAACTTGTATCTAGTGTGTAGTTTGCCTTATATCATTATCTTGAATAAGCCAAATCACTTTGCAGCTTATAGCCACTTGAAGAAATGATGAATTTGCAGAATTATAGAACTCTGATTTGATTATTTCATTTTGAAGTTCAAGTAATTGTATTCTTGAATAATCTGAGTGGACAAAAGTTGATTGATCTCTTTGGTGACATGTTTTCTATTATGTATTAACAATTAATCTTTGGTAAGAGTACCATTGACCCACATCATTGCACTCAGTAAAATATTGAGCACTGTTGTGTTATATGTATGTTAATTAAGGTACATATATGTTATCTTCTGAAAAGTTAAGCAAAGCACCACTTAGCTGCATATGTTGAGTGAAAAGAGGAAAGTAGGAGCTATCCAGAGAATGTTAGGTGACATGAATTTGATGATCCAAATTCCGAAGAAATCTAATGCAACATCTATGGTTATCAAATTGAAAAACTAAAATGATAATTTCTGGAAGTCTCCGTCCCTCTCTCTCTCTCTAGATATCACTTGTGTTGCAACATGCTTATTTATTGTAAATTTATTGAGGTAAATAATTTGAACGCTTAGTAGCTTTATAAGAATTAAAACTCTTGGTAAAACTACGGGTTGGCAGGTTGTAATGTATGTGTTAAAACGGGTTGAACTTATAAAATATATATTTTTTAATTTTAAACTGGTTGACGAGTCAACTAGTTTAATTAAATATGTTATGCAAGTCAACCCAAGCACAACCTATTTATCAAACGGGTTAGACATGACAACCAAAAACTTAATTAATTTCATGTTGGGTTTTTGTGTCATGTGAGGATTTGCACATCTAGAATTACCTTATGTGTATAGTATTTACATGACAAAACATAACAATTGTGTTTTGGCAAATGCACAGGTTAAAATATATTGAGCAAGAGTTGGCTAAGAAAAAAGGGAAGAATATTGATGTGACTAATCAAGTTGAGAATGATATAAAACATGCAGAGGATGAATTATACAAAATTCCAGAGCATCTTAAGGTGAAATACTGGCTTCTTAGTATACCTTCTATTTTACTCATCCTATTCCTTCCATGGGTTTTCTTAATTTTGTTATTACTTAAATAAACAATCAATTTCATTCATGTAGTAATAAAAAGCTTTCTTCCATTTAACATTAATAAACGATCAAATTTGCATGTATTGTCATTAAAACATTACCTTAGTAGTTTAGTGGTAGGAGTCGAATTCTTTGGAGAAGACCAGATTCAATTTCTGGTATGGGGTAGATTAGGAGTTGGTGTAGTTTAGTAGTAGGAGTAGATTAGGAGTTGGTGTAGTTTAGTAGTAACAGACTTTAGTTCATTGAGTATGCCTCTCTACCTATACATGTGTATGTATGTATGTATATGTATATATATGTGTGTGTATGTTAATATGTTATAAATAAAGACAAACCTATGGTATATACTTATGTCTACAATCTCATGTGTTGAATTAGGTCAAACGACGGAACTCAGAGGAAAGCTCTACCCAATGGACAACTGGAATTGCTGAAATCCAGCTTCCCATTGAGTATGCCTCTCTCTCTCTCAATTTCTCTTGGTTTGCATTTGAACCCTTCCATATATATAGAGAGAGACACACACACTGTATTCTTTTTTATTAAACGAATGCTTTTATGGGAACTTTGTTTTATTTAAAAAGTTAGTAACAAATGGGAAGATCCTGAAGTGTGTGTCATTGTGGCTGAGGTGATTGGTTTGGTAATTATTTTTTATTATACTGAAATTGGTCACATGTATGCCTCCTATAGAAAGCTGTTAACCTGCTAGTGATTAAAACTTTGCAGATTTAAGCTGAAAAATATAGAGGAAACAGAGGCTGCCAAAAAGCTCCTGCAAGAAAAGAGGCTAATGGGCCGGGCTAAAACCGAATCGACCATACCTTCAAGTTACAGTGCCGACTATTTCCAACGTGGCAAGGACTATGCTGAAAAACTTAGGAGAGGTATGTCTTCTTAAAATGTTCACACCTTCAACTGTCTTCACTTTCTGTTATATCTTTTAATATGCTCAAATGGTATAAATGAATGCTTAACAGACCATCCTGAGCTTTACAAGAACAAAGGTGCAAATAAAAATGGGGAATCTAGAGCCAGTGATCCTGCTGCTGTAGATGGAGGTGGCGGTGATGATGGTAATAGCGGTGCAGGTGGCGGCGGTGGTGGTGGTGGAAGACAAGCAGCAACGGATCAGATCATGCTTGAGCGGTTCAGAAAGCGAGAACGCCATCGTGTAACCAGGAGATGACAAACAAGTTTTTAGTGTCTTTGAAAAGATGTTGAAGATGAAGGGCCTGTTTGTTGGACAGTTATAGAAACTAGTGTTGGTTATCTAAGGGAAAACTAAAAAGACTTATTTACATCTTGTTTACCCAATATTGTAGACATTTCATCTGTTATTATTCTTTTCTCAGTGCCAATTATACCAACAGGTTTTTAGACTGGTAAATGATAAGCTATGTAAAACAAGATACACCAAACATGATACACCAATGATCATTAGCTCTAGTGGTTCGTCAGGTAACAAGAAAATTAAAATTGAGGAGATTTTGGTACGAGTCTCATTCAAAACAAAATGCTTTTGAGTTGAGTTAGAAATTTGTTTTATGGGTTTCCTTTCATGGGTGTTTAGGGTTACTGGTTGAGAAATTAATAGATAAATTCAATTAATATAACACATATTTTTTGAACCAGTATCATTATTTATTAAAAAAATTAATTTAAAAAAAATACCTAGTAGGTAAAATCTCACTTACAGTGACTAGCAAGACTAATTTAACCATTTAAAAGATTAAAGTAATAAATATTCATTTTAGTATTGTTATATATTACTGAAAAGAACAAAACACCTGACAAAACAAGACATGAATTGTTCAAAGATCCAAAATATTATTAATAGAAGACCACAAACACTATCAAAATAAAAAACATCCAAAAATTTTGCATCAAAGGGCAAATCAATATTCTCTAAAACAAACCAAACAATAAAATTTCACTTTAGACCTATTTCCTGCGCCTGAGCGGACCGGTTTTGTAGCCACCCTTGGTCGGTTTTCCCCACGGGGTAACTGAACCCTGACCCCTGCACCCACTACTCTTACTTTTACCTTCACCACCACCATGAGGATGGTCCACAGGGTTCATAGCGACACCTCTAACCACAGGCCTGCGCCCTAGCCACCGGCTATGACCAGCTTTCCTGAGCTTTTTGGTTTTATGCTCAGGGTTTGACACCACCCCAATTGTTGCCCTGCACTGAGAATCAATCAATTTCTCAACACGAGAAGGCAGCTTGATTAAACACAGTTTAGAGGCGCTTGGTTCCTTTAAGATGGTGGCATAGGTACCGGCTGCACGAACCAGCTTCCCTCCTTGACCCGGGTTCATTTCAATATTATGAATTTGGGTTCCAATTCGCATCATGGATATGGGCATGCAACTACCAACTTGTGAACTTACGTCCGGAGAGAACTCGTATTCAGCTGCAGAAAATGGTTGTTAGAAAGAAATACACAACTGAAAAACCTTATGATAACACAATGATTATTTACAATAACCAAATAATATTGATAAAAAAGGAGACAAGTGTAAATCTAAGTATACGTTACCCAACCTGCCCATTTTCCCACCCCTAATATGAACCAACAGGCAACAGTTGAGACCCGTGTGAGAGAAACATACTGGAAGAAGAGCTAAAAGCACGCTTGCCAAATAAAGCTGAAGAAACAACACGAGCGTTGGATAACACTGCCATCGTAGTTTGTGCCTCTGCAAATTACAACCAAGACAAATAAATACCATAACAACCTACTAGCGATGTAGCATACAATCACAATTGTCCAGTACTAAAATAGAAAGTGCAACATTTCATTTTCGCCAATTAATTGAGAAGACTATTGCATTGTTTCATCAAGACAAGAACATGATGATATTGAACTGGGGCCACACAATTCCTGTTATTGCCATTGTTTGAGGTGAAGTTATTTTGGACAATTCATTAATTAAATAAAATAACTTTATCGCATTTCAACACAAGCCTTGTTAGAAAGAAATACACAACTGTAACATCTTAAGATTATTATCATAGCAATTAAGCTTTTATTAGCATATTTAACACAATGATTGTTATAAAAACCAAAAATATCAATAAAAATGACAACTTTGCGAGTCCAGTTAGACACATAAGTACATAACCCAACCCGCTCGTTTTTCCCATCCCAAATATGAAGCGACAGTTGAGACCCATGTGAGAGAAACATACTGGAAAAAGAGTTAAAAGCATGCTTGCCAAATAAAGCTGAAGAAACTAAACGAGCTCTGGATAACATTGCCATTGTTGTTTGCGCCTCTGCAGTATCAAAAGAAGACATACATATCTTAATAATCTAGTAGCATAAATTTTCAAACGCCTAATACTCCAACAGAAATTGCAACATTTCATTCTTTCAACTTTTTTCAAAATATCAGTTTACTATTTCCAATAATACAAGAACATGATGACATAAAAATGGGTCACACCATTCTTACCATTATTTGAGATGAAGTTACTTTATTAACACAAGCTTGGTTTTAGAAAGCATGAGGGGCACCTAGGCTAAGGCGCACTGATACGGACTATCCATTGGATCCCCATTGACCCATGACCCAATTCAAAAGACCCAGTCCAATGGAAGACCAAGTCTTACGCAAGCCATTATTCCATTCTTTTCATGCATGCATTTAGGATTTAATAGTTCATCCCACAGTTTGCATTTTAGTTTATTTACCACTACTTCCTTAAAGTTAGCTCCACTAACATTTCAATTAAGTCCTTTATATTATGTTGTAATCGGCATTTTGTGAATGAGAACAGAAAAATTGGCAGCAAATAGTTTTTACTTTCGTTTACATTTGGTTTACAATTTCGTTTGTTATCTTAATCTTTTGAAGACCGCCGATCTCGAATCCGGCTATATCATTTGGTGCTTTCATTCTCGACATCATCCTTCAATCATGCCACCTCGTCACAAACCACCAAGCGACCCGCCTACAACCGATGACCTCCTTGCCACATTAACCGAGAACATGAAGCAGCTTGTTGCTTCTACCACCGCCACTACCGACCGCATCATTTCTAGCCAACAACAACTTGCTCTCGATCACAAATCACACATTGATGTGATCGTGAAATAGCTTTACGCTCAATATGAGCAAACCAATCACCTAATTGCACTCCTCAACCGAACCAAACCCAAAAATCCCGATCCAAATCGTACCGGAAATCCACCACCACCGCCACCACCACCACCGCCCGCACCACATACCCCTAGACCACCAAAGATTTCTCTTCCACTTTTTGACAGGTCAAACCCTCTCGATTGGACATTCCAAGTAGAAAATTACTTTACTTACTACCAAATTCTCGTTGCACAACGACTCACTTTAACCTTCTACTTCACTGGGGACGCTCTCTCATGGTACAAGCATCAATCCTACAACAACTTGTTAGGTACTTGGCCGGATTTCAAACGAGCTATAGAACTCCGTTTTGGGCCATCGACGTACGAGAACCACGAAGCCACTCTTTTAAGCTCGTCCAAACGTCCACCATCAAGCATACAAAACTGAGTTTGAGAGGATTAGCAATCGTGTTAACGGGCTATCTCAAGAGGCCTTAAAAAATTGGTTTCTTTCGGGTCTTAAACATGATATTCAAACCAAGATGGCCATCCTTAAGCCTACACCCTTCCCCAAGCATATGGTCTCGCTTCTTTAATTGAAGACAAGCTTACCGCCAGGCTCATACCGCCTACAACAGAATCGACGACCCTAGCTCCATCTCAATCGCAGCTTTCTTCGTCTCCCTTGAGGTGTCTCACCTTAAGCTGAAATGCAAGCTAAGAAAGCCCCACGTATTTGCTTTCACTGTGATGGCAAGTTCCAACCGGGGCATCGATGTAAGACACCACAATTCTTGCTTTTTGAGCCCCCAAGCGATCCGCCATGGCCCGGTGTGCTTCCAACAACTGTGCATCGTGAGGACACGACCCCTTTTAAAGGGGCGGGCATTGATACAGACAATCCATTGGATCCCCATTGACCCACAACCCAATTCAAAAGACCCAGTACAATGGAAGACCAAGTCTTACGCAAGCCATTATTTCATTGTTTTTCATGCATACATTTAGGATTTAATAATTCATCCCACATTTTCATTTTAGTTTATTTACCACTACTTCCTTAAAGTTAGCTCCACTCACATTTCAGTTAAGTCCTTTATATTATATTGTAATCGGCATTTTGTGAAGGAGAACAGGAAAATTAACAGCAAATAGTTTTTACTTTCGTTTACATTTGGTTTACAATTTCGTTTGTTATCTTAATCTTTTGGAGACCGACGATCTCGAATCCGGCTCTATCACGCATACAAAACGTAAGCAAGGCATGCATTGTTTTTGTAAAAAACTTATAAATTATTTACAAATCACATTTAATACTAGAAACACATTAATATGCATTTAACATCTGAAACAACATCATAAATATTGTAGAACACTATCAGTAGCTTAGTAGCAAAAAAACAAACAGGTGGTGCAGCGTCCATTTCACAAGCAAGTGAGAATAATACAGAAAGAAGTAAATATTAGGCTAGTAGCTGTCCCAACTCACAAGTCACAAACAATCTATTTGAAAGGAAGAAACACAACACTTCTACAGTGTGTAACGATTTATTAAGAATGTAGTCACCACTCAACAGTAGCAGTCCCTTAAGAAATAAACCAACAGTAAGCACTCAATCAAGAAATCAACAGAAGCAGAAGTGCAAAACAGAAGTTAAGAACATAACAATCCACTCCCAAAAATATGAACGCCAGCAGCAGCACTGTATTTTCACAGAACTGAACACCAGAAAAAGATAAAATTTACTTGATACCCATACTTAGCAATAGGATCGACTTAGGTTTTCATTAACTTTTAAGATTTGGGGCGGTTGGGCCATAGTAAACGAAGCAGGCGGGCACGACAAGAACACAATAGCCGAAGGACAGCTATTTTCAATAAATAAACTAGATAACTTTATCACATTTCAACACAAGCCCTGATATACATAATCATGAAGGTAGCTAATATCATCCAAATCTGTTTTATTGGGTACCAATTAAGCAATTAACTACTCCTTTGATACCCATAGTGTATTAACACCAAAAGGGGCCTAATTACACAACACCATCATAGCAGAAACATCAAAGGATCAAACTTAAACAACTTATCATATTACACATCACATCATCAACATGTTTCCGCAAGATTAACCAAATAGAAGCCTGGGTAAAAAAGAAAAAAACTTTGATTTCTACCGAGGGGAAACAGAACAAAATTAGGGTTAATTGTGTTTGTTTTATTGAATTTATCAACCAAACACAGACAACCTTCGCATACATTGTTTCAAGATTCATGGTGATCATAAGATTATTAAGTTAATGAAACTGGATTACCCAACATAGATAACTGAACCTGTGAAAGTTGAGTTCAATCGAAATACAAAACAAAGAAACAGAAACAGATTTCAGTAGGATTGACGAGTGGGCAGAAAGAAATGTACAAAAGTTCAGTAAAGACGAAACAACATACATGAAACATGAACCCAAATGATAAATTCAAGAAATATACGAAGCAGGTTTCATACATACTTACCGGGTCACGAAGCAGACGAGAGAGACGAAGAAGAAACCGAGAAGATCAGAGATGCTGTTGTTAGGGTATAGAGTTTTTTTTTCGCACTTATTGTGAAAAGTTAAATTGTTAGTTTAAAAATGAGTATAATCTTTAAATTATATTAAATGATTATGATTTGTTACGAGTGAACGAGAAAGAAATGTTATTGGTTAATCTGTACATTTTTAAAGAATTATTGTTTAATTTTTATAATTTTTTAATATTTTTAAATTTTATTGTGAGTGTAAAAGAAAGAAAAGGTAATGATGAAGGTGTAAAAAATATAGTTTAAATAAAAATATAAGAGAAAAAGTTATATTTTTTGTGCAATTATAAGAATAAAGATAAAAAATGGGTTGTGAATACCCGTTCCCTAAAATAAAGAGTGTAGTCCTTATATTATATGGTATAGTTATAAGTGGTTGTGAGTAAAAAATATAAAAAATATACTGTTCAATCTGTATTTTTAAGAATCACTGTTCAAAACCCTATAATGTTTTTAGTATATTTTAAGTGATTGTGAGTGAAGTAGAGAGAAAAAGTAATGATAAAATAGAAGTAAAAAAAAAGAGAAAAATTAGTGATTTATAATGTAATTATATAGATAAAAATAAGGAAGAGATTGTGAATGCTTTTACTATTATCATAGCATTCATAACTCAAATTTTATAATTATATAAGTAAACTTTTATATTATATAGAATTATCATAGGTGGACGAGAGATTTGATTAAATATTGTTTAATCTTTATAAATTTTATGGTATTTTTAAAAATGATGATTATTTACATCTTTTGCAGACAAGAGATTATCATTCAACTAAACGCATCTTTGCTCCTTAAGTGAAATTATACGGTAGTAACTTTATTTTCTATTTATACTTTTGATTTAATTTGGTAATATAGAGTTTTTTTCTTTTCCTTTTTTTTGGCACGCTACATTTTGTAGTTAACGAACCATGTTGTAGCATCTAATTAACCTATATATTTAAAATGCAAGTGAAATGAATAGTAAATCAATGGTATTTTCGGTATTCTACTATCTGTCTTGTTATAGCGCATTGTTAGACGAGACACGTGTGTGGCTGAATTTGATACAAAAGATTGTTGTCGGTCTTGATGTCAAATGAAGAATAGAGTACCAAGAGCAAAAGGATGAACAAAGTTAAGGTCGGGAATTCGAGAAGGAAAACTGTATTTGTGTTCTCATCTAAGGTAAACAACGATTTCCACTTTCAATTGTAAGTCATTCCTGACCCTAGAAATTTATGTTGGCTTTTGGGATTTTATTCGTTTCTAAACATAGATTACACCCTAAAGTCTCACATATATGATAATTCTTTGATGATGAGTTGGTTGGTTCATTTAACTATAAATGGTTCTATATCAAGGAAACATTTGCAGCTTAATCCCATTCCTAGCCATTCGATTTATTATTGATAGTGATGTCATGGCTTTTCTAATGATTTTACTGTTGTAATTAATTGTATCTCAAATTTATATAAGATTCCGATTGCACACTATTACGGTTTTGTTGCGGTTCTGGTACACTCCCTGTTATCTTTGGTTGTTCAGTTTGGCTTTTGGTGTTTAGTTTATATAATGATTTGCACCAACTTCTTACATAGTTTAGGCAAAGCTTTTCTGTCAATCATTTATCATTATATCCACTCAAATAGTTCTTTTCTTATATAATTTTTACATCTTTTATTTTCTCATTTATAGTGTTTTTGCGCAGCTCATGCTTAGGATTTTGGTATCAATTGATGCTATGGCACTTCGTTGTTAAATCTTATAGAGTTCTCAAGTCTTTGATCATAACGTTAAGATACAATATATTGTTCTTATGAGATTGCTCATTGGTGGATTGCTTTTATTTGTTACTTGATTATCATAAGTGGAATTGTTTACAAGTTTTGTACAACTTAATAATCGGTTGTTGTATTACAGGTCTTATGAAATCAAATTTTAAAACTCAAGAATTAGGATCTACGATTAAAAGCTCATGAAATCAAATTTTAAAACTCAAGAATTAGGATCTACAATTAAAGGCTCATGCAAAACTCTACAAACTTAATTGGTATTGAAATTGAAAAGAATGTGTGTTTTATACATGAGATCTGAGCGAAAATTTTTCGCTTTAAGAGGTTAGTACTTCATTTCCATTTCGTGGCATTGGAAGAAGTAGATCACCATGTTGAATTAGTAAATGTATATTGCCCACAATCAAAGGCAAAAAAGAGGACTTCTTTAGTCTGAGTTGTTAAGGCTAAATGGTTCTTCAAATGGTTTGTGGATTATGATGGGAGAGTTAACATATCACAAAAAACCCCTACAACGCGCGGGCACAGAGATCAATTTGCAATAGTAATTTCAATCTTAAATAAAACACTTAGGAGGTCATATGCATCTAAAATAGTCTTTGAGCGACCCGTTACTCTTTTAGCTATTTTTTTACTTACATTGACCCATTTGTGGTTAAATGTTACCCAAATTGAGTAATTGACACATTCATAAGTAATGGTTAAAATTACTCCTATGCATTTTGGTTATTGAAATAACTTGCCAAACTAGCAACTTCTTATCTATAACTAATTTGTAGCTATTGCACCAATAGCCACCAAAACAAATGTTACCCTTTTGCAACTCAAGTGGTTAGTATAAAAATCTCAATTAGCTACAAATTTGCAGCAAATTAGAAGTTGAGTTTAGCAACAAACAACTGCAAAGTGACTGTAAAATGGTTCAAATGGTATTTTTAAGAAGAAAATGCACACAGATGTTTTTATAAATATTATTGGAAACTAGGTAAACGCCTCCTTATTACTTAATAATATATAGAGTTCGTTTTATGAAAACAACAATTATTACTAAAATCTATTATTCCATTTGATTGTCATTTAAATACTTTTTTATCTAGTTAGAGTTTGTTCATGGTTACATATTCTAATAATTAGTTTCAACTATACATAGACGTTACTTTAAAATTGAAATTATTTCATATGAAAAGACTTATCTTTCTCCGGTGTCCACCCTTAACTATGAAAAATGTTAAATTTGATAATTAACAATTTGCTAAATTCAATTTTAAAATGGTCTACATCACATTTAAAGTGTTTAAAGATTACCTAAACATGCCTGCCTATGTTTGGTGCTTTACATGTTCCTTTCTCTATTTTATCTCTTATCAAACATAGAACGTCTCTTCGGAAGAGTACAAAGTAGATAAAAGAAGGTTGTGGCTAAAAGAAGAAAAAAACTAAATTGGTCAAATTACAAATGACCAAAACATAACTATTCTTTATCGTTTCATAATTCATGTATGGTTAATTTAATGTATTTGTATAATTAGATGCATTTAATTATAGTAGCCTTCGATATTAGTTATTTGTAATCAAGTTAAATTTTTATATGAAAGATATAGCATCAAGCTTTGAAGAATAAAATTTATTGTAATTGGGTCGCACTTCCAACCCCTGAGGAGGACAATTCGTAATTGAAAAAATATGTAACGCAACTTCAAAACATTTTTATTTAAAATGAAACTTGAACTCGTGACCTCCACATATTTATGTAACTCCTCGGGTATCTTATATTAATGACTTTAGCTAAATATTATTAATATAATCTACATAAATACACCTTCATTCCATTTAAAAACGTTTCAACTTTTCATTCCTTTCTTGTCTTTTTGTTTAATTGACACCAAATCAACACAAAATACACACACAAAAGCTCAATATTAAAATAAAGAGTAAATTACACAGATGGTCCCTGATGTATGCTTGAATTGTAATTTTAGTTCCTACTTTCTATAAATTACAGATGCGGGCATGTACTTTGCAAAAAGTACACACTGACAGTCCCTAGCACTAACAAAGGTTAAGTTTCTCAGTTAGCTTTTTAAAAAGACCATAATACCCTTTTCTTCTTTTTTTATCTTCTTTTCAACATTCAACACCCACCACCATCGCCTCTATCCTTAACCCAACACCACTACCGGAATCACCACGACTTACAATTGCCACCACCACAGGTCACTAACACTATCACCACCACCACTCACAATCACCACCATCGAACGTCACCACCACCATCACCACCACCACTTAAGGTTGTTGAGCACCACCGCCACCATCCCAAAAGCCTCGACCCCACCTCCATCGCACCATCATCATCTTCATCATTCAGCACAATCATCATCACAATCGCACAATAAGATCTTTTCCCCTCAACCACCACTAACACCGCCACATGATCGACATCCCACCCCCATATTTACAGATTTGTTTGTCTGTATATACAAACACAAAACCACACTTCATTATCATCATCCAGCAACCCACAACACCACCACCACCCGCAACCCATAATACCACCACCACCGGCAACCCACCGACCACTACCACCGTCGAAATCCACCCACCCCCATCGACCACCCCCATGGGTCACCCCTATTGGCCATAACATCATATTTATCATCAAAACAACATCTGCAACATACGATTGATTTGGGCCTCAATCGAGGTGGTTGTGCGGTGATGGAGGTGCGACGATGGAGGTGCGGGGAATGATGGTGGTGTGAAGGCGGTGATGGTTCGGATCTGGGTTGGAGATGTCAAGATGTTGCAGTTCATGTCGACAGAAAGACATTAGGAGGGACTTACAAGGGTGGTGAGGGTAGGCTCATCCTAGGTGTAGCCACCACTATCATCGAGTTTTTCGATCAGATCTGGACCAAAGAGGTGGTAGACTCATCGATTCAATCGGTGGTGGTAAGTTGGTAATTAAGGGTTGATCATGATGGTGGTTAGACGATTACGATGGTGGTCGTTGATACACATTGGTTGTTGATGGTGGTGGTCAGACGACAATGATGTTAGTGGTTGTTAGGTGCGGTGATTGTGGTGGGATTGGGTGGCCGAACAATAGGTGAGGAAGATGACAGGGATGGTGGGTG
>BJCM01015675.1:0-22361 GCA_018326385.1 Flaveria bidentis
TTTATACGTGACTGTTTTGAAAAGCAATTAATCGATGTGGTTAAAATTAATACTGATTTTCAACGCGCCGACCTCTACACAAAAGCATTTGATAAACCAAGGTTTTTATACCTATTAGAGGTTAATGGCGTGAAAAAGAAAAGTGATGTGATTTCAGAGGAAGAAAATGCCTAGTCCGACATTCTTTAATTTTTACTTTCTTTTATTTTATTTTATTTTATCTTCCTGTTTATTAAAATCCAAAAACACAAAAATATTTCGGTTTTAGAGTTTTAAGGGGAGAATAAGTTAGATTAGTACTAAATTAGTTGCTTTATTTAATTACTTAAAAAAACGAGGGAGAAGGACAACTTAGCTAAAAGGAAAGTAATCAAATCTGTGATACTGATTCAATGTTTATGGAAAATGATAGTACACAGGGACAAATTATTTGGGACTTCAAAAGAGTTTAACTGATTAAGATGCAAAATTCAAGGTTTAAGTCTGAAAAGTCTAAGCAAAATAAAAGGAAAAATGATAGTAAAACTAGTATGCTACCAAGGTAACATAGAGAAAGTAGACCTAGAGGCTGCTAGTTCATTATATGATGTGTCGGTAGATTCAACACAATAGATAAGTAGACCTTATTGGTGATTTAAAATTTAGACTAAGTTGTTCAACTCGCTGTGGGTTCCCATCTTATCCCTGGTTAACACATTCAACGCAGTTCCAATAATGGGTGAAGGGCAAAATAAATACCACAAATGTGTGCGGACGACCATAAATATGAGCAAAGCACATGGAAAAATGCAAAATGAAATCAAGCTAATAACTTATGTTGTTGGTGTGTCATGTACAAAAAGAAAATAAATGCTCTAACAAGAAGATATGTTGTGTGCTTCTCTGTTGTGCGCTGGCACTGACCTGAGGATAAGCATAATCTAAATATCCTAGAATTCATTGTTGTTTGCGTCTCTCTGCTGTGCGATGGCACTGACTTGAGGCTTGGCATCTCTTTGAAAGCTCTTAGAATCGTTTCTTCTTGAAATATACCTGTAGACCGCTCAAAAATCTTCTAAGGAACGTTGATTACCATATAAGCATGGATCCACAAATGCTTGTTGAAATAATTAAACCTTAAATTATCACCAATGTATGTCAAAAATCTATGTATGGATTTAAGAGGTCAAGTATACTAATAATCATCGTGAGCAGCAGTTCTTGAAAGTTAAAATCATTGTGTGCATCTTGTAGCTCTAATATGATTTCCTAAATTGCTATTGACTCTCGGTCAAAACAAGAATCTAGCATCAAAATAGTGTATTAAAGTGTCCCAAATGATTCTGATATACCTGTATGATTCCATAATGAATTGTACCAGAAATGATAAAATAGAATTGAAGTTGTGTTGTCCAGGGAGTAAAATCGGTTAGAAGTACTCTAATAGGTTTAAATCCATCGCCAATCAAAATACAAAAATATGTTTTGGATTTGTTTTTAAATTTCTAGTGGTTTTTACTTATTTATTCTTAGTCGTTTGGTAGGTAAAAGTCGGACTATCCTTCTGAATTCAATCTGTAAATCACTCACTAAAAGGGGTCACGTCTGAGGTGACCAATCGGGTTTTTAAGTTAAAAGGATCACGTCTCAGGTGATCAACAGTTTTCAAATTAAAAAGGTCATGTCTGAGATAATCAACGGTCACAACGTCTTATCAATAACTAACAGGTCAAGTCTTTGAAAATGCATAAGGTCAAACTCATAACCTGAGCCATTCGCACGACTGGACCATAAGTATGGACCAGTTGCATGATTGGATCATGAGTATGAGCCAATCACACGATTAAACCATACGTATGGACCAGACGCACGATAGGACCATAAGCATGGGTCAATCCATGCGATTGGATCCCAGAATGAACCAATCGCACGAATGGAAGGAAATGACTGAGTATGACTCAAGACTGAACCCCAGTCGCACAAATGGATGTGATAGACTGAGCAAGTTTCACAACTGAGCCCCAGTCGCACAAATCAAGCGTGCGAATAGGTCCAGTCGCACGACTGAAGGTAAACCTAGTATAAATAGAGGGGAGTCCGTCGCACATTTTCATCACCCTTCAATCACTCCCAAATCGCACGAAAGCAAAGTTACTCTGCCAAAATTTGTTTTCATCGATTTCACTCTGTGATTGTGATTCTAACGTGTACTCCCTTCATCTACAGGTACTTAGAGATTGAAATCGCACAAAATGCTTGGTGTAATCAAACCCTAACCGACCTAATTGATTAAATATCAAGAAATCTGTTAAACCCTTACGTGAATGTGCATAATAGTTAAAATGAAGTACATGCAGTGATAGTTATGATCCACGCGAATCTAACGAGTCTAAACACAATGTTTAACATCAAGTTTTAACCTGGATTCGGGGTTACAGTGTCGAATAGAGACTCATGCGAATGGACATGCTGATGAACTTCAATCGCATGATTGAGCTAGGCGTTTGATTCAATCACACGAATGAACCATGCGTATGAGTTCAATCACACGACTGGGTCAACCGCATGGGACAGTATACGACTTAACCCAGTCGTAGGCTCAATCATACGACTGAGCTCAATCGCACGACTAAGACTCAGTCGCATTGTCCATTCGCACAATTGAACAAACTGATTCAAGCTTATTAAAATTCAAAGGTCATCCATATACACAAATCCTAACATATATGTTTCTTGTGTTACAACAACATGACTAGTAGATGGACTATGAGCACGAAGCACAACCTCTGTGCTCATCTTGACGTCACATCTCGTAATGCTTTTGAGTTCGTTGGGATTATTACATTTCTACAGAGATCGAGGATCTTCAAGCCTATCCCTACTCCATGCACCCCATACAGATCGATTCAGCAGGCTTTCTGGGAAATCGCTATAGTAGACAGGTCCGATGAGCCTCATCGCATTGGGAGTTCTATTTCTGGTCAGAAGATTGAGGTTAGCGAGGATGATCTGAGGAGGGTTTTAGAGTTGGGTAATGATGGTGACTGCCCAACCAGGCTGCACTTACTGATGGTTCAAGGATGTTTCCTTCGGATCAAGTACGCTAGGGGCATTAATGCAGGTGTGCTCAACAAGAGCAACCTGTGCCCCTAGTTCAAGTACTTGGCCCATGTGCTGCTCTAGTGCATAGCCTCAAGGAATGGAGGCTTTGATGAGATGTCTGATCAGATCCAGAATGCTTACGTGGCTCTAGTACTGAATCATCCATTCAGTTTCAGTTGGATGATATTCACGTACATGGTGGAGAATATAGAGGCCAAAGGCAAGGAAGGCTTTTGCATGTATCCTCGTTTCCTGCAGATGATTATTGACCAGAAGCTTCCTTTGCTGCCAAAGGAGACAGATGATGCTATTACACTTGTGGTTATGGATGACACCACATTGGGTCGGATGAAGGTGTACCGAGGGAAGCAGGTGAAGTCCCCGGTCAGGAGACTGTTTGGCCATCTGGCCTATGAGGATTATGTGTTGCCTGCTAGGAGGAAGTGGTGTCACGATGATAGTGATTCAGATACAGAGCCCCTCATGACTGCCACATCCGATGGCGATAACGACGATGATGACCATGATGACGGTCAAGGTGGGGGAGATGCAAGTCCCAGTTCTTCACTGGCCACCAATACTTCTACTATATATTCACCACCTCCACCTATTACTTCTTATGCTCCAGGTGGATCTGAGTAGGCTGCTATCCACTCGGACTTTCTGATAGATGAAGAAGAGGATACAGATGATGTGCCTCTGGTATGGACGGTTGGGAGCCGGGTCGTGGCCACTGAGAGAGGGCTCAGGGCGGTTGGTGGACGCCTGGCTGAGTCTAGGGGTGACACTACTGATGTCACAAATCCTTCTTACTCTCCGGACCAGCCCAGCAGCAAAGGGGAATCACCTCTTGCAAAGGGCTCTAGAAAGAAGAGGATGGCCTAACCATACAAGATGAAAACAAGAGGCCAAGATTTACTTTGATCACTTCTTCTGACACCACCACCACTGTCACACCCACCACTACAGCCACCACCACTACCATTACTCCAGCCATCACTACCACAACCACCACTACCACCACCACTTCTCCCACAACCACTATAACTCCATCCACCACCACTACCATAGCCATTCCACCATATCCCACTCACACTCCACCTCCCTTATTCACCACATCCACTACTACCACCACCAGCTACCAAGCAGGTCTATTAACCCACTCTACATTCACCACCAGACCCACTCTACCCCAAATTGGGTTAGAAGAACAACTCACCAACCTAAACAGCATCGTGCTAAGGCTGCTTGCCACTAATGAGCTAAGGGCTTCACATCTAAACAAGATGATGGAGGTGAATGCTGCCCAAGCTAAGCAGATAGTGCATCTGAGCGAGAAGAGTGCTCAGTACGAGAGGGCTTTAAGTTGTGCCCACCATGCGCTTACAAGCCAAAATGAGCTAGTGTTGGCTTTGGTAAAAAGGATTGAGGAACTGGAGGAGAAAAACAAGAGGATACTCCTAAAGCTAAAAGGATCAAAGTCTAAGCCACTAAAGATCAAAGATGGTGATGATGATGATGATGAGGAGGAGGAGGATGATGAAGATGATAGCGAGGAGGATGTTGGAGAAGGTGGAATGCGCGGGAAAGATCGAGAGGATGAGGATGACCAAGAAGGTGATGCTGCTGCATCAACATCTCCTCGAGCTCAAGTGAGGTGGACCAAACATAGACAAGATCAAGGAGCCTCATCCTCTGCTCCTCTTGCTGAAGAACAAAAGGATCAAGATAAAAATAATGACTAGATGTTTTGTACTTAAAAGTTTTGTACTTGAATTATTTATTGCATTAATGTAATGATTGATCATTTATGTCTGTTTATGTCGTAGTGTTTTATAAAATGACTTATATGTGATATGCTTAATGTCTAATCAAACAGATGATGTTTAACAAACCGATGAATTTGATGTCCAACCCCTTCAGCAGGTCAAGACTCAATTAACCATGATTCTTGACTTGCAAGGGATAGTTAGAAGGTCTGTTAGCTACACGCCAGAGGAGGGAGAGATCATACACGACCTGATGAATGAGCAACTGGCTGAAATATTCAGGCTGAATCCGGATGAGTTGGTCAAAGATGCTCCTACAGTTGACGTGACAAGTGACGATGAGCTTAACGATATTGACGAAATTGAGATAGAGGATGTCACATCTAACCATTATCCAGAGTACACTGACCAAGAGGGAAATGTGATTCCCAACATGGGTGACACCCTTGGCAGTGCTACATTTGAAAAACTGGATAAGATGGAGAAAGAAACAGATAAGGATGAGAGCCAAGCCCAAGCCTCGGATGCCGATGTTGATATAAAGAAGGCTGAATGGGCAGCTTGTTTTGCTGAAATTAGAGCCCAGCGCAAAGCTCCAAAGCAGAATGCCTACACCAGACTCTACAATGTCAAGAATCATTAGAAGGTGTCTGGCAAGATCATAGCGTGGGCGTATTTTGAAGATCTAAACGTTTATGCTATAAAGAGGGAGAAGGGAATAGAGTACTTCAGGTATCCTCATGACCTGAAGACTCTCCCAGGTTTTGAGGTCAATCAACTGGCATGCTTAAATTTGTGTATGGTGATCATAGAAAGATGTCAGGTTGGTTTGAGGCTGCTCTAAAGAAGGAATACCACACCAGATGGGTAAACTTCAGACCTCAACAACCGAAGAGGTACATCCGTAGGGCTGAAGTGGATCCCATATCTGGAAAGCCTAAAGTAGTGTTGAAGTGGAGTCCCCCTCGCACAATGTTGAAGATTCCATTACAAGCAATGCATAAGGACTTCACTCCACATTTCAAATGGTGGTATTATGGCTGGAGGACGGGTGAAGCGGTCATAGTTCTAAATAGAGAGGGCAAAATGGAAGCTATCAGGGTATTTACCCAATGTGGCTTACCAACTTGTCTGCTGACGATGTCTACACTTTATACAAGTGACCACTGTTCTATGACGCGCAAGATATTGTACAAGCTCTCCAATTCTAGAATGTGATACGACTCTGCTTTGCATTTGAAATACATGCAGGAGTCACAAGAGAGGAGAGTACAAGAGGTTTGACAATCATATGAAGAATGTTAGACGTTAGAGTAAACTAGGTCCAAGGGGGAGTTTGTCGATACATGTGTCCCTAGTTTATGTAATTAATGTAAAAGTCTGTCATGGCTTACATATGTGTAATGAAACATTGTAATAATATATGATTTGTGTTTTGATGTTTACTTATATCTGATTCATATATATAAACTTATTATATAGGTTTGAAGTTGTTATATGATGATTCATTCTAATGGACCATACTTATAGACCATACGCATGAATACATCATGCTAATGAACCAGTCGCACGACTGAGCCAGACGACTGGATCAGTCGTACGAATGAGACATGAGATTGACTCAGTTACACGACTGAACTTCATTCGTGCGTATGAATCAATCGCATGGGTCAGTCGCACGACTGAACCATACTAATGGTTCAGTCGCATGAAGGTAGACTACAAACCTATAAATACCACTTAATTTGTGGAAAAATTAAGACTTTTAACATATACTCATAACCTAGCCTTCTAGAGCGTCCAAAAACCCTATTCCAAGTTCATAGTTCGCATCTGATCTTCTTCTACTTGTTCTTAAGGTTTCTTTAATCGTTAGATTGATCAGGATTGTGTTCTCACTGATTGGATCGTCAATCAAATAGGATTCTGCACTATTTGATCCAGTTTCACGTGTAATCAGTTAGTACTCCATACGTACACGGTCCTAACAAGATGAGGAAGAGTTACCCACATCTCTTCAAACCCAACCGTACCGAATCTAAGCGAAACTACAATTTCGGGACGAAATTTCCTAAATGGTGGGAGAATCTAACAACCGACGTCTAGGTCAAAGCTCTAACCTTACCGACCTGCATCTTTTCTTATTCAACTAATATTATTGCTACTATCATTGATACTATTCTCTCCTACATGCTAATTGATTTTCGTACTTTTGTCTTAACTAACCCCCCCTTTTGGAGTGAATGCCTTGGTTTGACCGTATTTCCTCCTGGCCCATTCGCATTTGGTTAATGCGGATGAACCCCTCCAGCCGCATTTGGTTAATGCGAATGGACCTATTCAGCCGCATTTAGTTAATGTGGATGGACATATTCAGCCGCATTTGGTTAATGCGGATGAACCCCTTTCAGCTGCATTGATTAATGTGGATGGACCTATTCAGCCACATTTGGTTAATGCGGATGAACATCTTCAACCACATTTCACCTTGTTATGCGGGTCGAGGATGGGGGAGTTCGAAAAGGGTATGTTCGAAAAAGGGGTGCTCGTCGGAGTGGAGGCCGTCGACGTGGAGGTCGCCGGATGAGGTGGTCGACGAGGGTGAAGATCAATGGGAGAAGTGGATGGGGATATGAGAAGTAGGTGGGTTTTGTTATAAATGGGTGTTTTGTCCTCTTAATGGGTTTTTTGGTAGCCTCTTAGTTGTCATTCAGCATTAAGGTTAGCTTTTAACTATTAAATGGTTTTTAACTATTAAGAGGTAATCTTTTAATGACCATTAAGGGGCTACAAAAATTCATTCAATATTTATTTTAAGCTAAATGGTTTACATGTCGGCCGAATGATTAAGAGTTTTTTTAAACCAAACAACCTAACCTCTTATTGATTTAAAGGTAGCTTCTTAATAGAATGATTAACAGGCTACCAAACGACCCTTTAGTCATCTTTGACAATGTAATGAACTTATCATTTTTTTTTAATTTGTTTCATGAGCAAACAAAACTATGTGTTTGGTTGGTAATTTTTTAAAGAATTAGAATGTACAAACACCTAAAAAGACAAAATTATCCCATAAGATCAAAGAACATAAAAAAAGAGTAAATTACTATGTAGGTCATTATGTTTTGCGCATTTTAACCATTTGAGTCCCAAAATGAATATTTTAACCAATCAAGCCTTGTGGTTTGTGTTTCATATCTCTTTCGGTCCAATGCATTAACAAAGTTATATTTGTTAGTTAGTTTATAATAAAATGACTAAAATGCTCTTGTACTGAATTGGTAATTTTAGAAAACCTCTGGGACCAAAAGCGTAAATTACTCTTATCCATATCATAGAAAAATTTTATACTGGTTATTTTATTAGGGCTTGATCGGTTAAAAGATTCCTTTTCTACTCAAATAGATAAAATGCCAAAAGCACATAGAACAAAATAGTAATTCACTCAAAAAAATAAAGGCAAGGGCTCTTTTGTAAAATACCTAATTTAATGTCAATCTAAAACATTTGAAAAACTTAGTTTTGCTTTCACTTCTCCTATTATGTATAGTATGAGAGCATTCAAATTCCATCATTATCATAATTCTTATAATTATACTAAAAGTTATTATTTATTCTCTTCTTTTTAATTGTATTATATATTTTTTTATACTTTTATCATTTTCTTTTCTTTTTTTAGAAGTGAAGGCTAGGATGAAGAAGTAAAAAGTTAGGTTGAAAGATCCTCATATACTACTTGCTCATTATTATAAGGGTAGAGTAATTATTTTATATGATCTTAACAAATTTTGTAAGGTTCTTTTAATAAAGTACAAAAATGTTATTACTTAGGAAGGTCCATAATATATTGATACCCACCTATGTTAAAGGAACACCCTACTCATTGCATGGTTATGTTATATAACATACTGTACCTCGTATGGGTTCAAATAAATTCACATACATCAAATCTTGCCCTGTAATGGACCATATAAAGCTATACTATCCGTATTCTTAAGGATCAAATACAACCATACTACTATTCTTTTATAACGTACTTTATATATTGTTTATTGAATTATTTAACAAGACGTGTTACTCCTCGAAATTCGTCAACATGCATGTTGGTTATTTGAGAGACATAGAAGTCCATCAAAACTTGTTATATAGATAATTTAATGTTAATTTAAGTGATCCTTCAATTCTTACATGTACAACACATCAACGTTCCACTATGTAAATTAAGTCGTGATTTAACAAAAGAAGAAAAAAATACAAAAGAAGTAGAAGAAACAAAAGGCATGAGAACATGTTATCTTCTAGTGTATTCATGAGGGCTGACAACATTTCATCCCTAGTAGAGAACCATGCTTAGCATTTTTTTGCTTATCAAAACTGGTATCGAAATGTTGTCTAGTCTTTTACAACAATGTTGCCATAATTCGTAAGGTCTATTATATGGGCCTGACACCACTTAAGGGAGAATTATGAGGTACCCTTTAAGGGTTTCATAGAAATCATTATATACCGCAAATATGTCTTTAAAACATATAACATTGTATTAATGATTTAAATCGGGAATAATTGATAATTTAACTTACAACATGTTCTCATTAGACAAAACAATAATGTTCTTGCTTGGACAAACTTATGTTGGGTATAGTGTATTAGTTTTAACTTTTAAAACTACTACTTTTTGATAAATCAGATTTATGTTTAATGCGGAAGTGTTTAAACATATGTTGGGTATAGTACAAGTATAGAGCTTCTAACGGGTGAGCATACATAAGGTATAAATCTTGTTAGGTGAACCTACACAATTTGAGGCCCTATTGTTTGTTTGTATATAGCACAACTCTAGTTGATTGAACCTCCACCCCAATCGTTTGCATGTGAATGATACAACATCTTTATTAGGCGAGACTACATAATGTAAATCTCTTTTAGCGGTGACACGAAATGCAAACTTCTATCTTGCTTGTAATATTTTGACTTTCACCAATGACTTTGTTATTTTGGGCCCCTTTACATGATTTAATTATTTTTCTGTATTTATCTTAACTTTATCACTTTATCATAATAGTAATTGCTAAATTAATATTTTAGATTCATTGAGCTTGGATCTTAGGATTCATCTCGTTCAGATCCAGAAATTAAAATTAAGATGGGTGGACGTGTGCGAATCAAAGAACAAAGAGATGGATAATAATAATGTTATGATTTCATTGATGTTAATAAACAAATTACAATGAGAATCATAGATGGCTGGTGAAATCAAACCCACCCAAAGGAGAGAATTTCTCCTTGGGTGGTGATTCACACCATGAGAAACAAACACACAAAAGCCACACTTGCAAAAATGCAGTAGTGGGTCTATTCATATTATTATTACAACATGACCTAATTTTGACTTTTCTAATTGTCTTGATCTTGACTTTGTCATGTTGTATTGTCTTGTATTGTTGTAATCAACTTGGTCTCTGAACTTGTACATTGAGATCTTTAGTTGGCTGTAATTATGATTTGGTAAGCTTCAGTTTATTCAATTGTTGAACCCCAATCATGGCTTAGCATATCATCATACTCTAACACTATAACATACTTTAACATATTACCATGGGTGTATTATAAAATATGACTCTTTACTATCATATTATCTTGTATTACACATCATTCATAATAGCTTTATGTCACACATGAAATAATTAACAAAATAGGCTAAGGTTATGTTAATGCAGATGAAGCAATGAGGGTAATAATACTCAAACAATGCAAAATGAAGCAATGCAGGTAAAAGGCCAACACAGGTAACACTTAAGGTGATACAATTGACTAGTGAACTTGTTTGAATTAAACCACTTTGAGAATTCTAGTAGCCAATGTAGATTACCAATATCAATATGGGTGTTATCCTTTACTTGTTTACATTAGAGCATACTTAGAATAATCGAAGTAGTCATAGCAAAACTGACATCAATATGGATAATAACAAGACAATGGGGTGGGCTATATGCTTATCGGCATTGAAGCACAATCAATGCAAACAACATCAACTCACCCGCATTAGAACACTTGGAGAATTAGAATGGTCAGTACATGTGTCTATTGCCAATGCTAGTGGTGATGATTCACTAGCCTCATCCTATACATTTTACCATTTCCTTTACATGCATACTATCACATGCCCTAATATAAGGTTCATACAACATCATTGTTCATCGTATCATCTTTATAAAAACATATAAAATGCTATCCTTATCCCTTTAAATCCTTTTAACTTTAACAAACCAATCATAGTATGCATTTTAGCCTCCAAACACATAAAATGAGCAAAAATAGGGGAGGGAGTTTAGAATTCACCTTTTCATGTAAATCTCGAGAGAAACCCTAACCCAAAGAGTATGGATCGATATTTACACAACCATATGTAGTGTATCAGTTTTATCTATTGAAATAGTGTATCAAACACTTGATTAACGTTGATCTAGCTTTGATCTATCATATTATACATAAAAGTTGGACCCTTACTTGAACCTTTGACTATCTCTGACTAGAACACAACTTTTTTCTCTAGCTCTCTATGCTCGCAAGAAACATGCATGTGCTGACTAATCTATCTATTTATAGGGTTTTTTAGGGTCTAAGTTTCATTTTCCAATCTTTAGTTGTTATGTTTAAAACAATAAACCCTCTCTTTGTCTATTTTCCTTTTAAGCGGGTTACAACAAAAAATTCAGGGTGTGCTACAAGTCTATCCCTCTTATTTTAGGTTTCATCCTCAAAACCTACTATGCATCAAACAATAATGGATAATGTTGTCTCATCTCTTTTTAAGTCCCAAGTGGACTTTGAGTCTTTCTTGTGCTTCCATGGTACTTGGACAAATGGAATTACTTTATTCCTTAGTTGGTTTTCCTTTCTGTCTATAACAGCCACTGGCTATTCCATATAATAATTTTACCTCTATTTCCACATACTCTAGGAGAACCTGAGCATCATTGTTCGTGAAAAATTTACGTTGATTTGATGCATCAAAAATGGAGTGAATCCTTCTCAGCTCATCTGCTAATTCCAATCTATAAGCCACTTCAACCATACATGCTACTATCTTAAATGGCCCAATAAACCTAGGACTTAATTTTTTTTATTTCCTAAATCAAATGATTTCTTTCACGGACACTTTTTAATGTCTTTTACTTCGGGGAAAAGCTTGCTCATTGTTTTGGACTATGTCGTGTCTTTTAGACTATTTTGAGACAAAGTATGTGGTTTGGGTCATAGGTTGAGTCTAGATGTTCATTCATTAGTGTGTAGTTGGACATGGGCTTGTTATTGTGACTTGGACATCATGGAGAGGTATTGTTAGTACTAATGGGTTGACACCCCACCCATGTCATCAGTATACTAGTCGAGACTGACTTGGCCTAGGCTTGCCCTTGGGTGAATATAATCTAGGTAATTGGACTTGGACTGATTTTTGACATTTTTTATATTTATGACTATTATTTACTATTACCCAATATAATCCGGGTAATTGGACTTGGACTGATTTTAGACTTGTGTTGATATTTATGACTGCTATGTACTCTTACCCACATACAACCTTATGTACATGTTATACATGGTAAACTGTTTCTACTTTTAAACCTATGAACTCACCAATGTATGTTGACTTTTTAGAGCATGTATTTTTAGGTAACATTGCTTAGGTAATTGGACAATGGACTTTAGACGAGACTGGCCCTTCAAAAGTGTTAGACATTGGAACATTAGTTTCGACATTACGTATTGTTGTATTTGTACTCGGATTTCATTGATCTAGTACATGTTGTTCTGGTTTGGAACTTTTGGATTGTTTGTGCATATATGGAATAATGTTATGGTATTGATTGTTCTTGACACTTTTTCTTTGTGTTGGGTGACGTCATGACCCATTGACGGAGAATTCCTTTAGAGATTCTCTTAGGACCCAATGTGTTATGACGATCACATCTGTTGCATCCTTGTGTTTTCGTTTCTAGCAAGGGTGTGACACAACCCAAGACAAGATGGTCTTGGGTTTTTCGTCTTTTCCCATAACACAAAATTCTTCTAATGTGGTATTGTCTAGGTACACTAGATTTCATATGTATGCTTTTAGCTCTGTTCAGAGAAGTGCTCTATGTTCTTCTCCTTTGAGTGCACATGTTTCCTAACAAGAACATTTTTGACTTCAATGGTATATCAAAAGTTACAGTTGGTTGAATTGGTTGAACATGGATTTTTTATTTCCCTTTGTTTGTTCTTTTGGGTGATACAATAGAAGATTCAACCTTTATTCTGCTTGAGAAAATATCAAAAAGTTATGTGTGCTTTTGTTGTTTTGTTATTGTATCAACCACTCTTGAAACCCTTTTAGTTTCAGTAATTGGTTGTTCTGACTCATCATACAACAAATCTTCATCGTCTTCATCTATTGTTTGTTCATCATGCTCGTTATTTTCTCCTTGATAAACTTTGTTGATTATATTTGTGGAGGTGCTTGGCTCTTATCAAATTTTATCAAAGGTGATATTGATATTAATTATGATTTTGATGATGATGATGATGGTTTGGAGTCATCTGTCCTATCATGAGGATCAAGTGATTCCCTTTATTTGTTTGTCATTAAGTCAGAAAATGGAATATGATTGTATCATGGGGATCAAGTGATTCCCTTTATTTGTTTGTCATTAAGTCAGGAAATGGAATATGATTGTCATTATAAGGTGGATTGACCTTGTTGTATCTTAATCCTGAAGGGTCTTTGAATACCTTTTGTTGAGCAAGAAGTTCTTTGAACTTCTTATTGCTCACCTATGTTTCACTACAATTTCACCTTGTAATGTTTTTGACCAAGTTAAAGATTCCAAGAGTTGCTCCACTTGAGCTGCTAGTGTTAACTTTTCACACAAAAGTTTGTCCAAATCATTTTTAAGTGACCGAATTTTCATCTCATGTTGTTTTTGTTCTAGTTTTAAACTGTCATTTAAAATGTTTGTTTCAATCACTTTCTTAGAAAGTTTATGTGCATGCTCTCTGTATCTTATGACTTTGTTAATGCATGCTTGAGAACAGAAATTCTCCCTTACCTCTTTTGGGATTTATGCAATTTTGTCTTCTATGTTTGCCATGAGGGCATAGTTAGGAGATTGTACCTCTGCCTCATACATACTCCAGTCACACTCACTGTCATGTTTGATTATCATTGTTGATGATTTTGAGTGTTGATTGGGGTTGTACTGTGTGATTGGTGCTAGTGTTGGTGTAGTAGGAATGCTAATGGGAGGTGGAATTTTTCTGTTTGTGTGATAGCTACTTGAGGTTTGTGTTGGTGGTTGTTTCTGTAAGCTCTAGGTTGTTGACATTCTCTAGAGAAGTACTATAGCGTTCGCAGTTATAGCATCTCACTTTTGTTTTATCAAAACCAATCTTGGTTATATAATTTATGCTTAACCCCATGTTCCTTTGTAGGAACTTCTTGGATATGTATGCTATCATTGCTATTGACCATTAAAGATCCATTTCTTCAACCATATCAAGAGGCAATTCATCCAAGTCTTGTTGAATGATCAGTGATGGTGTGAGGTTAGTATAACACCTGGTCTCTCAAACCAACAATATTGTCCACTTTGCCCCCGAGAAGCTCACGGATTTGATTTTGGTTGCCCGAGTGAAAACATCCCAGGGAGGTCACCCATCCCTGGATTGCTCCCACCTGATCACGCTTAACTGTGGAGTTCTCCGCTAATCCATAGCCAATACGCCTAAAACGCGCTGTTAATGTTTGAGGCCAGACATTCCTTATAAACCAAGAATCTCTCCTGTCCACGGCCGATGTGGGATATGTGTAGGGTGTCACAAGCACCCCCTGTTTGGACTTATCGTCCTTGATGAGCCCAAGATGGTGAGGTTTGTCCCACACCACGAATAGCATAGGAATGGCTCTGATACCATTCTATCACACCCGACCCTTCGCATCAACAATATTGTTTGCTTTGCCCACAAGGAGCTCATGGATTTGCTTTTGGTTGCCCAGGTGAAAACTTCCTAGGGAAGTCACCCATCCCTGGATTTCTCCCACCTGAATCATGCAAATGGGCCCAGTCGCACGAATGAATGTTAACTCAATATAAATAGAGGGGAGTCGGTCATATTTGTAACACCCTTCAATCGCTCACCCTTCATACGCACGAACATCAAGATTTGACCAAGATTTGAATTTAAAGTGTCGAACAAAGCTTTATGCGAATGGACGTGCTGATGAACTTTAATCTCACGATTGAGCTGGGCATATGACTCAATCGCATGATTGAGCTGGGCGTATGATTCAATCGCACGAATGAACCATGCGTATGAGCTCAGTCGCACGACTGACTCAACTGCATGGCATAGCATAAGACTAAGCTCAGTCGCAGGCTCAATCGTACGACTGAGCTCAATCGTATGACTAAGACTCAGTCGTATTGTCCATTCGCACGACTGAACAAAATGAACCAAGTACTTTAAGAGTCAAATGTCATCATTTACACAAATCTAATGTATATGTGGCTTGTGTTACAGAAACATGGCTAACAGATGGACTATGAGCACCAAACACAACATATGTGCTCATCTTGATGCTACATCCCAAAATGCTTCTGAGTTCACTGGGATTATTGCCTTTTTATGCAGATCGAGGATCTTCAAGGCCATTTCTACACCATGCACACCGTATAGATCTATTCAGCAGGCTTTATGGGAAAGTGTTGTAGTTGATAGGTTCGTTGAGCCCCACTGTATCCGGAGCTCTATCTTCAGACAAGAGATTAAGATTGGCAAAGACGATCTGAGGAGGGTCTTGGACCTGGGTGAGGACGGAGCCTACCCAATCAAGCTACATCCCCTGACTGTTCGGGGATGCTTTATTCGGATCAAGTACGCTGGGGACATCAATGTTGGTGTGCTCAACAAGATCAACATGTGCCCCCAGTTCACGTACTTGGCCCACGTCATTCTTAAGTGTATAGCCTCAAGGAAAGGAGGCTTTGATGAGATGTCGGACCAAATCCAGAATGCATATGTCGCTCTGGTGCTAAACCATCCGTTCAGTTTCTCCTGCATGCTCTTCACATACATCGTAGAGAACATCGAAGCCAAGGGAAAGGAAGGCTTCTGTATGTACTCACGGTTTTTACAGATGATCATTGATCAGAAGCTTCCTTTGTTGCCAAAGGAGAGAGACGATGTGGTTACTCTCAAGGTGATGGATGATACGACTCTAGGTCGGATGAAGGTTTACCGGGGGAAGCAGGTGAAGCCCCTGGTGAGAAGATTGTTTGGGCATCTGGCTCGAGAAGACTACGTGGTGCCCGCTCGCAAAAAGTGGCGTCACGATGACAACGATTATGATACTGAGCCGATTGTATTACCCACTGATGAAGACGATGATGATGACAGTGAAAATGGTGGAGATACTAGCCCCACTCCATCTAGGGCCACTAACACTGCTACTTCATCTCCACCATCCACACATGCTGAAACAGAGAGGGCTTCTTTTCACCAAGACTTCATGCCTGACAAAGAGGAAGAGTCAGATGATGAGCCACTGGTTAGGACAATGGGCAGTCGGGTTGTAGCCACTGAGAGAGGAATAACGGCGGTTGGTGGATGCCAGGGTGAGTCAAGGGGTGTCGCTACTAATGTTACTAATCCTGCATACACCCCTAACTAGCCCATCAGCCCAGGGGGAGCATCTTCTTCTAAAGGCTCAAGGAAGAAGTGAATGGATCAACCCCAGGGCTTAAAAAGCAAGAGACAGAGGATCACTCTTATTACCACAGCTACCACCACCTCTACCACACCTCCTACCACCACTACCACACCTCCTACCACCACTACCACAGCCACCCCATCACAATCCATTCCCATTCCACCTCCAATATTCACCAGATCCACCACCACAACCACCACCCAACGATCCGGGACATTCACTCAAGTCCCGATGACCCATGGATCCACTCTACCCAATATCGGGTTAGAGGAACAGCTAGCCAACCTCAACCAGATTGTGCTAAAGTTGCTTGCCATGGATGAGAAAAGAGTTGCACAACTCAACCAGATAATGGAGATCAATGCAGCTCAGGCATAGCAGATCACACAGCTTAGAGTAGAATGCCCATTCTGTTAAGAGGATTGAGAATTTAGAGAAAATGAACAAGAAAATTCTGCTCATGCTAAAAGGGTCAAAGAGTGAGCCTCTGAAGATTAAAGACGGTGATGGTGATGATGGAGATGATGACAATGATGATGATGAGGAAGGTGAGGAAGATGATAATATAGAAGATTTCAGGGAGGGAGGACCGAGCTGAAAAAATCAAGACGAGGATGATGATCAGAAAGGTGATGCATCTGCATCGGCCTCTAATCCTCAGGCTCAGGAGAGGCGAACTAAAAGGAATCAAGATCAAGGAGCCTCCTCCTCTTCTCCTCCTGCTGAAGAACCTACAATTCAAGACAAAAGTAATAGTTAGATGTATTTGAATTATATTACATTAAAGTAATTAATTATCATGTTTGTCTGTTTATGTTTAAATGCTTTATATGATGACTTATGTGTGTTGTGCTTAATGTTTAATCAAACAGATGAAGCTCTACGAACAGATGAATACAATGTCCAACCCCTTCAGCAGGTCAAGATTCAATTAACCATGATTCTTGAATTGCAAGGGATAGTCAGAAGGTTAGTGAGCTACACTCCCAAAGAAGGATAAATCATTCATGATCTGACCTCCAATGATCTTTTTTCAATCTCTTAACAATAATTTAACACATAATCATCATTGTGCGGAAAACCATTATGAATGTCATGATCTCTAATATGTTTATTGTTTGTGTGTGATTGTGTAATTGAACGCACAGAGTAATAAATTTGCTTGTTTGATTAATAATTTGTTCAAAACCTTACAAACAATTAGTGTACAAGGATATTTATAGCCTATACATATACTATGTACAATTACAAAAGTACCCTAATGTAAAAAATAATTACATAAAATCCTAAGTCTAAGTGTTGACCATTGTGGGATGATAAAGCGTCCACTATGGATGATAGACTGTCTATGGTGGATGAGAGACTAAGTTGTCTGCTATGAACACTTGTGTTTGTTTGATGTTGCCCGTTATTAATGTTGATCATCGGTTGTGGATGATGTGCATCCGTTGTGGACATGTTCATCAGCTGTGGATTTGTTCATCTAGTGCATGCACTTGGACACTTTTAAATCTTCATATGATATTACTTCATATTCATCCACTATGGACCTTTCTTCATCATAACCAAAACTTATTAATTTTTTAGTCTCAAATCCTGTAAAGGAAATATAAGTAATAATTAGTGTTTTTCTTGGATAATACTTACGTTTGGATGTTAGTATATGATTGATTGGAAGTTAAACTTGTTTGGTTGATTAAGACAAGCAGGTTTCTTCATTGAGCTTGTTGTAGTCCAACATATATTTTTAACTTTTGTTAATAAAAAAATATAAGTGTTTAAAGCACATGATTTACATAAATGATTTATTTATGTTTTTTGTATTCTTTTATTACTAATATATTCACAATATTATTAGTACATTTTTTCCTTGATAAATTTTACATATTAACCTATATATGAATAAACTTGGGCGAGATGAATAGTGTCAAGCACTTGTTGTCACTTGTTGATAGGTGCTAATTGGTTGGAATTTTTTTTTGATTTGTTGGTTTTCTATTCCTGCAATAGGCTTTTATCGTGTGTTTTTGTATATCTATTGGGTAGCTGAGTTAGTTAGCGTTGTGTGTTCTATTTTTCTTGTTCCCTGGTTCAACTCTTTTTGCACATTGATATTTCTCCTTCCTTTTTTATTTGTTGTGCTCCATGTGTCTTCTTTCTATTTTGTTTTTGTTGGCGTGTCTTTCTATAGTGTGATTTGGTGTTTCATATGGTTCTTTTCTCCTGCTTGGTGTTTCAGTTATTGTTTCCGATGGGTCTTTTTTATGATTTGCAGGTTTGTATCATTCTTTTTTATGTTTCTTTCTCTTGATTTTCATGGGTTGTTGTGGTGGTGTTGAATGATTTTTGTTCTTTACTTCTTTGTTGTATTTTAGGGTTATTGTCATTTGGTATTTGCAAGGCCTCGTTTCCGGGATGCTTACAGCTGGCCAATCATCGCTCATAAAACATATAATTACATTAACTTGAAATAGACGTTGCAGCAGAAACATTAAAAACAACATTTTCATTATAATAACTTTTGCAAAATAATACATTGTTGACTGGTTACAAACATCAAATTTGCATTACATCACAAAAACGTCATATTTCTATCAATTGGATGCCATCCAAAAATGCCAAGTAGTTGCCCCGTGCCATCCTTAGCAATGCTTACCTGCCAACTAGAAAATGCATAAAAAGTCAACGTTGTTGAGTGAGTTCTAGTTTTATAAAAACATTGCATTACCTTCCAGTCGTTAAAACATTTTCATTACTATTGCACGTGATCACACCTCGCACATACATCAAGGTAATAATTATTATCTTCATCATCATTCGTTTGGTACATTTCGCACATATCGCATATATCGCACATATTGCACGTATCGCACGTATCGCACATATCGCACGTATCGCACATATCGCACGTATCACACATATCGCACATATCACACATATCGCACGTATGGAGTGGTCACTAGGACAGACTCCTCCTATGTGTGTGAACTCTTATGGGTTCGCCAAGATCGCACGCTATATAACAAACAATAATTAGGAAATCGCACGTTATTGGAGCAGTCACCAAGACTGAACTCTTACTGTGTGTATGAACCCTTATGAGTTAGCCAAAATCGTACGCTGTAGATACACCCATAGTTGGACACTCCCCCTGTGTGTGTGAACTCATATGGGTTAGCCAAAATCGCACACTTTATGACACACATTAATTAGAAAATCGCACGTATTGGAGCAGTCACTGGTACAGAACTCTTACTATGTGTATGAACCCTTATGAGTTAGCCAAAAGCGCACGCTGTAGACACACACAAGGTAACAACTCTCAATTAGTTGTGAACCTCCCTTCAGTTGCTTGCAAGTCTTTTCATTACTTTATCTTTCATTAATGCATGCATTCATTCATTAAGTTCCTCTTTCATTATCTTAAATCTTTCACTTCGTTAAGATAATACTTTACGTTCATTAATCAATATCAAACTACGTAAAGTCATATCATCACACGTAATAGGGAACATAACAGAACATAACATGCAATCATACATCAACATAACATCATCAGTCGCACATCATCAATCACACATCATCATACATGCATAATATATATGATACATACGTTCATGCATAAGCATTAATCATTCATCATATCATTCTATGCCCATCACATCACCTTTGACTTCAAAACGTCAACTTACATAGCCCTCGGGAACCTCCCAAGCCAAGGCCTACTTAATACTTTTTCCCCAAAAAGTCAGAAAATATTCTTAGTGTTCATCCGCATTTCCCTTTTTGTTCATCCGCATTTGTCAATGTTCACCCACATTTGTTCATCCGCATTGACTTTACTCAATCGCATTTGTCAATGCTCATCCACATTTGTTCATCCGCGTTGACTTTACTCATCCGCATTTGTCAATGCTCATCCGCATTTGTTCATTCACTTGAACTTACTCATCCGCATTTGGTCATTTGCATGACTTACTCATCCGCATTAGTTCAGTCGCATGACTTACTCATCCGCATTTGTTCAGTCGCATGACTTACTCGTCCGCATTTGTTCATTCGCTTGACTTACTCATCCGCATTTGTTTAGTCGTATGACTTACTCATCCGCATTTGATCATTCGCATGACTTACTCATCCAGATTTGTTCAGTCGTGTGACTTACTCATCCGCATTTGTTCATTCACATGACTTACTCATCCGCATTTGTTTAGTCGCATGACTTACTCATCTGCATTTGTTCATTCGCATAACTTACTCATCCTCATGTGTTCAGTCGCATGACTTACTCATCCGCATTTTTTAACACTTAAGCAGTTTTGTTCTGAACTTAGGCGTATGAACTACTGTTTGGGCACATGAGAAGCTTAGGGCACACTTAACAGCAGATTTAGTTCCCAAACACCATCTATCAAGTTCTAAGCTTAAATAATACATTCTAAGCCTTAGAAACACAACCATAACATCATCAAGCATGAACAAAGACCAAAATCACACCATACCCGCAACATACACACATTTAAACATACGGGTATGAAACCCTAGTTTTATGAAAAGTTCAATCATGCACTTCCATCCCCAAAATCAGTTAAAACATGTAAAAGAGGGGTTCTAGAACTCACCTTTATAACTCTTTAGTATGGCTTCTTCCAAACTCGTTTGCAATTGAGTTCAACCACTTAGAAACCCACTAAAAACATACAACCGAACACACACAACACATATGAACGTAAACCCGAGGACATAACCGGTTAAGAACACCATATAACCATGAATTCTTACCTTGAATTCGAATTCTTTCTTGTTCTTCTTTTTAAAACCGAGAGTTTCAGCTCCTTTTCTTTCTCTCTGTAACAAGATCCGAAGATTTGGGTGTCGTATGAAGAGAGTGGGCGGCCATGCCCACTGTACACCCATTTTTCCAACCTTTTGTCTTTTTTGACACTTTTTACCCCTTAACTTGGGTAAAATATCTTTTCTTTCTTTTTCTTCACTTTATTCTTTCTTTCGTTGAGTTTAAAAATAACCGAGTGTTACAAGTCCACCCCCCTTATAAAGGTTTCGCCCCCAAAACCTGTTATTCCTCAAACAGTCGTGGGTAACGCTGCCTCATCTCTTATTTAGTCTCCCACGTAGACTCAGATCCCTTCCTATGCTTCCACTATACACAGACAAGAGGAACCATTTTATTCCTCAACCTCTTCTCTTTACAATCAATGATCGCCACTGGTTGCTCCACATAATTGTGTCGTTCATCCACCTTGTTGGGACCTACTGCGTACGGAGTACAAACTGATTCAACGTGAAACCGAATCAAATAGCATGGAATTCTATTTCATTGGCGATCCAATCAGAGAAACCGTTAACCCGATCAAACCTAACGACTAGAATATGTTAAGAAAAGAGTAGGATTGATCAGAATCAGTCTATGAAATTGGACGGGACCTTCTGGACGAACTTGGACGGCTAGGGTTTTTAATCTTCAAATTCTCTCGTTTTTCCACGAATTAAGTGGTATTTATAGGTTACAGTCTTCATTCGTACGACTGAGCCAAGCGACTGGCTCAGCCGTGCGACTGAGTCATACGATTGATTCATTCGTACGACTGAGTCAGTCTTATGACTCGGTAGTGCGATTGACTCAATCACCTTCTTCAGTCGTGCGATTGGCCCACTCGCATGGTCCAGTCGTGCGACTGAAACAAATTACTTAGTTAAACACATTCTTGAATCTTTAATGATTCAGAACATGTCTAACAACT
>BJCM01015686.1:0-10570 GCA_018326385.1 Flaveria bidentis
CATTTTACTTATTTTCCTTTTTGGGGGAGATTACATGCAAATTACTATTTTCTTGGACACATTTACTTGTTAATGATTTCACATGTTATATAAATTGTTTACTTACCGTATAAAGTCCCCTGTTATCGGACCGTTAGTTTATTTCCTAAAGCGAGGTAATCATGGATAGTACTATTGGGTTTGACTACCCCCACCCAGATTAATTACTCTAATCTTGACTGGAGGTCTAAACAGGTGCATTATTAACCTGTTCACACTCATGCTTACGGTAGGCATGGGTAGGGGCAATTTGTTACAGTTACAGCCTAGCTTCGGTTACGGTGCTTATATAATATTGTAGTATTGTATGATCAACAATAAAATCATAGAAAAACTTGTGGTCCATTACACTATTTACTATTACTTTAAAACTTGTGAACTCACCAACTTTATGTTGACATATTTTCACGCATGTTTTCTCAGGTATTTAACATTTGCATCAAGTTAAGCTAGCTTGGTCCACGTCGCATTTAGGGCCATTCATGTTGTTTGAGACATTTATTGTTGTATTTGTCATGTTTTGAAAACAATTACATTAGCTCTACTACTTCCGCAATTCAACTCTGAAAACAATTATGTATTTTTAAACTTATTTGCAACGTATGTTACTAAACCATGTAGTGGTCAATCAATGACTATGGTTTCCATGATGTTCACGCCCCGCGGGAAACCGCCGTGGTTGGGGGTGTGACATAATTACTAATAAAACTTTATAAGTTTATTAAAATTCATTTTATAACTTTATAAGTTTTAATAAGTCTTTTCCATTTAGTTATTTGTTTTAACATGATTAATAAACTTTATAAATTTATAAAAAAATTATTTATAAGTCAACGAGTTATGATAAATTAAATAAATCAATTCACAATATTGTTTAAACTACACGTCTAATCTATATAACTCATTAATATAAATAAAATAATTTAAATAAAGAAAATTCATATCGTAAGAAAGTTCGATTTTAGTTCGGGTTCGGGTTTATAACTTGAAAATGATGGATGTTACACAGCACTTCAACGTTTGTCCATGTTTTAACATAATTTTTGTTTACTGCGTCTTTTGTCTAAACTGGAATCTGCGATGAAAGATCAAAATATTTTCAGGTATCATCCTTTCTTCACTCGCTTGTTATAGACAAGACCGGGAAAGATTGGTCGTCTAAGGAAGGAATACAACTATTTATTTTAGAGCTCCTGTCTTATTCAATTTTTTAGATGAATTTGACCGAGCTTTTGAAGAACAGTTTCCAAAAATGCCACACGCTCTTTATGATTATTAAATTTGCGCTCCTCTTGGGATTGGAAAATCGAAGGAATTTCATGTACCCAAATGGGAGGAATTATTGAATGGATTAGGTCTTGTTGGAAAGGTTATGTTTTTAGTCCCGACCCAGTTACTTGTATTGGGGCTTTCATATCCGTGGACGATAATGGCTTTACTCAGATTATTGAAACCGGTTCTTTGGAATAGTTCTTTTTTATAAGGGCTTAGTTACATTTTTTGTTCAAATATGCATATCTTTATACCTACTTGTTGTAGCTTAGATCTTTCTTCTCTTAAGATAAGAGATTTTGATAAGAGTGAGTGCGCTTTTGAATGTTTCGACTTTTCGATCTTTCTTCCCTTAGCGCACAAGCACTAAGCAAGTAACTACCTTTTTTCTTCTCTTTCATCCATTTTTTTTCAATAGATTGTTTGTGTGTCAGAGAATTGACTTCTGTGTGTCCCTGCTCAAGTGGTCGAGTACGCCCGACTCGCTGTTGTCCAGTCCAAGCCTTCCATTTCCATTATGTCTGCCATTAGTAGGATTCATTCTTTTCCTCTCCACAGATACCGAGATCTATCCTTAGATAGATGCACTAGAAAGTTGAACAGGAAAGTTGATGAGTGGTGTCAAATATAAAGTTTTTCATTTACGTTAATTTAGTTCTGAAATGAGTCGCGGGATGATTGTGATCTAAATTTTATCATGCACCCTCATACGGCGTAGTTGCATATTTTTTTAAAGTACATTTTTAGTAGGTCTACGTTTCGATATAATTTTGTTTGTAAAAAAGTGGGGTTCAAGTATGATACATTTTCGTTCAACGGTGTAAAATCAAGTTATTTTACATTGCTTTATATTTTGACGTACATTTAATCAACAAACAAGTGGAAACGTTGATAGTATATGCTTTATTACGCTGCGTAGATGCGACGCATAACGTGCGACAGATAAAAACTAATTTTCTTAACCACTTCTTAATTGCCAATTCTAGTCTCGCATTTTGTCCAATAAGTAGTAAGTCTATACATTAATTTTTAAATGTAATCCTTTCATTTTATATTTACTTTTTCTTTAAGAAAAACCTAATAAATTTTTAAATGTAATCCTTTCATTTTATATTTACTTTTTCTATAAGAAAAACCAATGATTAGGGTTTAAGGTCAACCACAAGTTAAAATAAAAACAATAACAACAATAATAATAACACAAATTAATTAATCATTGTTGGGGATTAAAATTCTAGGAATTTGACCATGATCACAAAAGTCGATCTTGTTAAGTCTAACACAGCATAGAACTTGCTCTGGTAGTTCTTCTGGATATTGTGCCTAGAAAACAAGAAAAAATAGGTCACAAATGGATTATGTTAACTAGAATATGAATAAAAAAAACATAAATGTTTTCGGTTTTGTGCCCGGAAACCACATTACCTGAATCGTTAAACCTACGTCGAGGATCCCATGTTTCAACCGATCTCGGAAAGCATCAAGTGCTTTACGGGAAATATAGCTGAATCGGTGTATGTCTAAATCTATTTCAAAATAGTTATGCCCCTACATAAAATTGGAAAACACAAATAAATGAGATTTATGCGTGTAAGAAATATAATCGGCTTTAATCTAATGTACGTGTTCCTCACGAAGAGAAGAAAAACTGAAGAATAATGGAATCAAGTGAAATTATTGAATTGAATTCAAGTTTGCCTTGATAAAAGTAATAGCTTTATTTCAAAATATTAAAAACATCAGGCTATTTTCGAAAGTTTCATAAGTTATTTCAATTTTAATCTAAAAGTTTTATTGTTTTGAATTTCGGTTGGAACAATTGATAAAACTTTTAGTTTGAAATAAAAATGACTTATGAAATTTTTTAAGGCAAATTAATATTTTTATTTAAAAAAAATATTATTTTTATCAAAACTTAAGAAACAAAATCAAACTTAACTCAACTGAATTCGAGGAACCGGTGATTTGGAGGTTATTATTTTGATAACCTATTTGATGGTAGTATGATTACATGTATATAAATAACTAAATTAACTGCATAAAACTGACATCGAAATATCGATTTTTATATTTCTCTACTTTTATAAATAATATGTTATATTTTGAAAAAGCTGTTCTAAGTTTTATAACTAGCGTGTTGTTTGTCGTTTATTTTTATGTAAATTAAAATAAATAAATATTTTATTTGACTAAACGTATAGTTGAATTTATTAATTTAAATTTGCTTGAATCTACTCATGTCTAAAATGAGTAGTTAGCTGAACCATCTTTCTAATAACTATATTAACCATATTGTTTATAACCAAAATCAATCGGTTATAAAAATCTAACAACCAAAGTAATGTTTTTGTAAGTTTGTTTTTGACTCATAACTGAACCGACTCATGTTCAAACATTATCAAGGAGTGTAGTATGCCAAAGGTAATAATGTACCAACCCGATAGAAAGCATGTTGAGGGCGCGTAAGCACCGGTTTGTCATTATAAGCGTTTAGAAGCTTCTTTTCGGCTGAACATAACTCAAGCTCCTCAGGGTTAACTACGCCCGCCATTAGTTTGAGCCTTTCCCGATAAGGAACTAAAGATTCTCTTGCAAAACCCGTCACCACTTCCATCTCATCCATAACTAGTCGCTGTTAGATAAACGATTTACAATGATTTAACCGATAGATAAACATCCTATAAATGAAGTAAAAAAACTGATATATAACAATACGATACCTGAATGCTTTCGCAAAAACGAGGAGATACATCATCCTCAAAACTTTCAGACAATTTGAAATACAAAACTAGACTGATCCCTTCACCATCGGTTTCACCATTAAACAGTGTTGTGGGATACGTTGGCAACTGTCATATAAACATAACTATATTTAGACGAAAAAGGGTGTGAGAAATGAAAACATGTTTTACTGGGCTTTTAGTGGACCAACATAAAGATCTTAATGGGCTGAGGCCCAGGAAAAAAGTTTTGTAGTTTGGGCTCGTGTAAAAAGGTGATTAGAGTTTTATTAGAGCTCAAGTTTGAGTTTTATACTTTTATACATAAAGCTTCGTCAGTTTAGTTTGTTTATAATTTTTTGGTCTCAAGCTTGGTTTCTTTAGTAGTTGCCAAATCATTAAAAGAAATTTGCAAAAATGATGACTGTAATTTAACCATATTACAAGTTTGATCCCTACATTTTATGAATTTTGAATTAAGTTTAAATATTTGAGAGTTGGATTCAGGTTCGTTAGTTTAACGATCTGAGACTAATTCTACAATATGATCAAACTATAAGGATCAAATATGTAATTTTTCCTAGAAGTTAAAACATCTGAAAAATAACATTAAATTTAAGACATTCGAGTAAAACTTAATAACAAATTTTAATAATTGTTAAAAAATAAAATAAGGTTAAAAAAATCAAAATTTAAGAAGTTGATAACAATAATTAAAAAAAGAATATAATTTTTTATAAAAACAGAAGTAGGCAACTAAAGTAAAAAATTAAAATGAATAATTGTTTAAGAAAATTAAAATAATATTGAACAAAAAATATTAAAGTTATAAACAAAAACCGTTCGATTTCTTTTTTTATTGTACTTTCACAAGGTTTTATAATTTTTAAGTTTAGACATAACATATGAATTTTATCAAAATAAAAAAAGTTAAGCATGCTTCATTTTTCTGTTTTCTTTTTTAATTTTAATAAAAAAAAATATTTTCATTTGCTTTAAGAATTTTGATTTAACCTATATTTTATTTTTTAGTGATTATTAAATTTTATTATTAACGTTTCTTTAAATTTACTAAAATTGATTTTAGTTTTTAATAATTTTATTTGATATTTTAATTTTGATTTTTAGAGAAAATTGTACAATTGTTCGTATATTACAGAATTATCGGAACCTTTTTTTTATAATTTTCACAATATTTAATTACTATTAGGGATTTTTGTATATGTTTCCTTTTTAAGAGCTAGAGTTAAAAAATCAATTAAAGATTTTTCTCCTTCTAAAATATATATATTACATATTTATTTTACTTTAACTTCTTAAATGATTATTCTAACCTAATTTTTATTAAGGCAATATAACATACTTATGTTTTGGTATTGTAATAGTTAAAACTTTGACACAATTGTCTTTTGTATCTTAATATGTAATTTTGATAATCGGTGATTATCGTTTTGAGATAAAGCTTTAAAGTTTTTTATTTGGAGATGTAATGTTTTTGTTTTATTTAGGGTTTAAGTTAGTTTAGTGAAGGTTTTGATGTGACGTTTTTAAAGGCGGAGGTGTAATGTAACTTCGTAATAATACTATTTGGCATGTCCAGTTTGGTTCAAGTCAATTTTTGTTAAAGACATAAATCAAACCACTCCCATTCGTGTTCAAATTTTCAAAACCGATAATTAGACATTTGGTTACCGGTTTGATCGAAAAAAATTAATACCTGTACATTAACAATTAGTATTGAAGGTACTTTCTTATTCACATCAACAAAAGGGAGTTCAACGTGTTGAGCAATGTGATCGATCTTTCGAGGGCAAACAAACAAATCGAGACCGATTGGGACATATGGGCTATAATCTGGAGCCGAATCCTTCCGTTTATCTCTGTAGAAATAGTACTTAACTTACTTCTATATTTAATGAAAAATATCTTTTAAAATACTTCAAGAAATATAAGACCAAAATCGAATATACCTGAAGAAATTTTCACCACGAAGCTTAAAAATCGAAGGCGAAACAAACGACCAACATCCTGGAGTCGGCTTATCATTCGTTGATCTAGGAACTAGAAGTCCTGCCCGTGGGCGAAACACGAATCTCTTTGATTGGCCTGTCAATTTGTTCAACAGTTTAGCAATGCAAAATGCAGCTTATGTGAAAATAGTTATGTAACTTTGAACAATTAGAATCATATAATCATCGGGTTGATGTTTGGGCATTTGGAAAATGATGATTTAAAAAATAATATATTATAAAATCAAGAATGATGGTTTTGTTTAAAAAAAGACAATTTATATAATAAAAAAATATCTTGAGTTAGGTTAAAAGAAGCCTAAGTAAGTAAGTAACTATATATTTCCCTTAAAATAATAATTATATAATCAAAAATAAAAAATATTCATCTAAAAAGTAAAAAACTAGTTACTACGAATTCAGGTGATAGAATTCATAATAACCTAATAACCAAATAAATACCCGAAGCCAAAATCAAGAAATAATAGTTTTACTTACAAATTTCAGGTTTTTCATCTGAAGATTTCTGGTTCATAGAAAACACGATAACAGTCGTCAAGCAAGAATGATCGTTCTGTATAAGGCTTTTATCAAAAACTGAAGACCCATTTGAGTCTTTATAGCCGCTCCCGGTGACAAACTTCTCATTTTCAGTTTCATCATGTTTGTTATCAATACATTGATCGTTTGCATTTCCTAAAGATAAGAGATATTTGAATAACAAAAGTCGAGTTTCAAATAATATAAAACGTATAGATTTGAATAAATACTTATGGTAACTTACCTCCATATACGCTAATAAAGTCATCATCTGAGTCAGATCCTAATATACTTACGGAGTCGAACCACATCTCCTCTTGACAACCCGATGCTAGAATAGAAGACATGTATCACTTGTCGTTAGCATCATATGTGAAAGTACAAAAATACTCTTTTGAAACTTTATTAGGAAAACTCACCAACACTATTTGCAAGCTCTTCAATCGTTACAGGGACAGAAGTCGAAACCCTTCTACTCCATTTCCCCGAACAAAAGAAGTATTTCCGCGATCTTGATGTTTTGCGCGGCCTAGAGGCACATCCACCCATGATAACGCGATGTATAAAATATGTAATTTCACAACAGATTAACCACAAGCTAACATGAAAACATTCAAAGATTGTTTAGGGATCAACTCGAGTTGATCATCGACGCGGTGTTTTTTTGGATTTTTTGATAACCCGAGAGCCCAATACAGAGATTGTAAGAGATTGATCGTTGTTTAGTTAGATGAATGGTTGATGAGATAATTTATATGGTCCGAATACATGAAACTAGACCTACTAAATTGCTTTTGACAACTCATATTGTCGAGAAACCATACAACCACTTGAAAACATAATATCAAATTTAAAAGTATGTCTTTTAGGTGCTATAAATTATTATAAATCATACCCTAGACGATATTTATGGTTTTGTTTGACAACTGCCATTTGCTGCTTAGGAAAGAGTCAAATTATAAGATAGACATATAAACAAATTATTTGTTCAACTTTAATCCAACAAGCGAATGAATACAAAATGGTAGCATTGTTTATGTTTATTTATTTTCGTTTATTTTAGGTTAGCGGATACATATATACATGAGCAAACATAATTGATTTTAACAAAGAAACATAAATGAATGCCTACGTATGTAAATGTATGAACGAGGAATATGCTATATGGTATATGGTCCTTGTTGGTCCGTTTAGTTAAATAAACAAATAACGGAACCATGATCCAAAAAGAGCAAACTGAAGTAACCAAACTATTTGAGAAACGGATATTCTAGTTAAGGTGTTTTCCTCAATAAGTGAGTCTTATGCTTCAGTTACGATTATATGTGTACCAACAACCGTAATGACCAAATCAAACCGACATTAAAATCACGCTTTATAATTATATTTTCTATAACTAAGATGTTATATGTTGGATAATTTTGATATACTTTCTATACATGATATGTTACATGTCCTCTTATTTTTACTTATTAAATAACCAAGTGTTTCTTATATTCTTTGATCTAAAACTTGATTAAACCGATTACCCAAAACAAGGTAAAATTTTATTCGCACCCTCGTCCAACCAAATTAATAAGTTGTCTTCCCTCATAAGCGTAACAACTGAATCAACATTAATAAAGCCTATCGTTTATGAAAATCTAAAAAACCTAAAATTAAATTCTATGTCTGGTTTAACTCATAAGTTAACTGAAAGCTCGGCCCTGTGTTAAAAAATAATGTTGTTTGTATTTGTTTGTTTACAGAACATACCTCATACACACACGTTTTTTAGGACATGAACCTGCTAACCTTGTGATCGTTGAATCGTTTTCAATACCACAAGATGAGAGACATGTTGATCATATTCAATTAATATTAGGTTATATTACAAGACTTATTTAATGATTAATAAAATGGTTAGGATGCATTAAACGGAAAGACGAGTAAAGGTCTTGATCAAAAGCATATAAAAAATTAAAAGAAGATGAAAGAGACATATAGCAACTACAACAATACCACAATCAAAAAGAAAACCAATCATTTGAATGATATTCTTGTGTCCACATTAATGTTTATAGAGGAATTTCCACTCTAACAACAAATTATAAGTGTTTAAAATTATTGGTGGAATTTCCACCAAATCATAAATTAATATTTTGATACAAAAATCAGAAGTTACAAAGACATTCTAAAAGCTTCATTGATGATAAAGAACCTACGCAACTGCCAACATAACCTTTTTCTTAAGCTGTGTGTTAGTATGATACTTAATTAACTAATAAAACTTACTTATTAATATAATTGACTTAAGATGGTTTTGGCTTGTAAAGAAAATTAACAAGTGAAATGAGAGGAAGAAATGGAGGCCAACATGTTCATCTTAATATGTATAGACCTGTCATTATACTTATAAAAGATATTGATAAACCCTTGCTTTTTGTATATATGCCTTTTTCCCCTTTATGTTAAAACCCATGATCTATTTACCAAAATTCTCAAAACTCTAAAAATCAGCTGTAAAATTTTAAGCACAATAGTACAATAACAAATGCTAAAATTAATTACATTAGCCTTTTATAATTTAATGCATATTAGCCTTTTTATAATTTAATGCATATAGTGTCAATATGCTATAATTTATAAACCTTTTTATATGTTTTGGTTTATAATTAATTTAATTTAATAAGATTTAAAGAATAGAAGTAAATTATAAATATTCCAAAGGGGGTTGAAGATAGGGTCCAAATGTCTAATGGTCAACATTTCAAGAGGTCGTTGAGGCCCGCAGGCCGCAACCCCATATTTTAAATCCATGATTATAGGCTCTCATTTTCTTTAGATAATATTTCTTTATGTTTTAAAACTAGAAAAAGTTTAAATACAAAGTTTTAAAATACAAAGATTCTAAAAGCTAAAAATTATAAAAGAATTAAGGTGTTAACATGTTTTTTTATCAAGTTTAGGTTGTGGGCAAAATTGATAATATTCATTTTTCTTAAGTTTCATCTTTTTTAAACGTCCATATATAACAAAAATAATTATATCATAAAAATAAGTGTTTTTATCTTTAAAACATGTATATTGTTGATATAAGAAACAAAATTTTTCTATATCTTTAGCTCGGTATGTAATTTCATCATCTAATCTTTTGAATTGAAGAGAATTACACGATTACCTGATAATGATTACACAATGAACTAAAAACATAAAAAGTTTACGTTTTTTAACGTTGTGTTATTTGAAAATAAGCGTTTTAAAAGACACAATACATAACGCAATAATCAATATTAAACATAATAGACAACACAATGACTAGCATTAGACTCAATGATCAACATTGAGCATAATGTGCTGCTTGACGATAATTATAGGATGACCTGATGAGGATTCAATAGTGAACTAGAAACGTAAAAAAATATATTTTTAGCATCGTGTTATTTAAATATTACTATTTTGGAAAACATAATGATCAACATTAAACACAACAACATGACCAATATTATATAATAACTTGATATTACACAATAACCTAATAAATATTACTCAATAAGTTAAAATAACATGAAAAAAGATTAAATTATATATATTAGCATTATACGTGTTTTAAAAAATATAAACATGTTTGTGTTTATGGTGAAAATCTGAAAAAATAGTATTGTATGTAAAAGTTATAAACATTTAAAAAAATAATGAAACTTAAAAATATGGCTAAGACTAAAATGTCATGTTATATCATTTAAAGATTTAATTATTTATCATTACGTCAATAAATATTTTTGACCCTTAGATCTAACATCTGATGGTAAATGAAGGGGTGTCACCCTAACCGAGCCAAGGAAAGATCGGGATAATGCTTGGGCTACAAGTCAAGTCGCGGCTCGCCAGTGCCGCGAGCCCAACCGCGGTTCATCCAGGGTCGCAAGCCCCAGTCGCGATACGCCAGGGCCGCAAGCCCCAGCCGCGATTCACCCAGTGCCGCAAGCCCAGCCGCGATACCCCAGGGCC
>BJCM01015689.1:0-12624 GCA_018326385.1 Flaveria bidentis
ACTTCCAATCACATCATTGGATGGAGGTATGACAGCAATAGGAGAGCCCTAATCATCATGAAAGTTCAAGGGCAGTAAGAGATCTTCAATTTTCAGACCCATAACTATTATGATAGTCTGGATTTAGTCAACATGCCACTTGTAAATCCAAGCCAATCAAGACAAGCTGACAAGTTGGCTCAAAGAATCCAAGACCGGATCACTGCAGAGTTCAGCCTTAGAAGAAGACTGTGGGAATCAGGCAATGTCATCAGTCAACTGGATGTTGAGGCATATCCTAAGATTAGATTCATAGGGGAAACCTTGACTGAAGCCCAGTGACAGAACCTGAGAGCCCAGTCTTATCAGCAACAACTGCTGTAGAGATCAATGCCCTTTTTGAGACACCTGCTGGTGAAGGTGCTTCTCAACCTCTCTCTTGCCAGAGCTTAGATGCTGCATTAAGCAATGAAGGCCAAAGCTCTCTCCACCCTGAGTCACAAAGGTCTGTGAGTGAGAAAGGGAAAAGAAAGATGACATCTGTGGTGATTGAGGAGGAGGAGAGAGAGAGGAAAAGCAAGCTGAGGGGAGAAAGTTCCTCTGCTGAGTCTTCAAGGATCATGGAGTCTACTATCAGGGTTGCCCCCAGACCAGATAATCAGAATGATGAGTTAAGGGCAGTTAGGATAAACTATCTGCAGACAAGGAACTATGACATAGTTAGTGTCATATCTCTCCCCTTAGAAGAGTTGAATGAACTGGTTGACCTGGAAAGGTCAAGGGAGAAGAAGGAGGCAGAAGATGCAGAGCTGTTAGTACAAATCAAAGAAGACAGAAGGAAGAAAAGATTGTACAAGCATGTGCCTACCCTCTCCCCAGTTCAAGAAAGTCCTGCACAAGAGAATGTGGTTCAACAAGAACCTCAGGTTGATAAAGAAGAAGATAGGATCAAGATGATCACCTACCTGAGTGCCACAGGCCTCTATCAGGCAGAAGCACTTCTTCCCCTGTTCTATGACTATGTTGAGTTTGAGTATCTCACAACTCGAACTTGAGATAGTCAAGGAAAAAAAGACAACTAAGAGGAAGCTAAGGGAAGAAGCTGCTAAATCAAGAGCCATCATCCAAAAGAGTATGAAGAAGTCTAATGAAAAACAGAGGATGATGAGCTTCTTGAAGCTGTATGGATTCTCCAGAAGAAGACTTGGCCCCATGTCTCTATCCACTATGGATGAGCATATCAGGGTGATCAAGCAGAAGATCAAGAATGGAGAGCTGGTTGACTTACACTCCCCTCCAAGTCAAGCCCAACTGAAGTGGAGGTTAAGGTTGAACAACCAGAGACATCACAACCTGGACCTCCTGTTGAGTCTCAGCAAGCTTCATCTTCTAATCCATAGCAGGGTCAATCTCACTCTCAATTTGAACCTGTGAGAGTAGAAGACCCAACTGAGAAAGGCAATGAAGATCAATCTGGTACTGAAGGCCAGTCTTCTCAGTTAAAAGTTATTAGGAGAAAGAAAATGATGGCTTCTAAACCAACGCCAAATAAGAAAAAGACTATATCCTTTTTTGAACCTCAAGATGAGTCAGAACATCCTGAGGATGTGCAGCTAGAGGATGCTCCATCATCTCCCATTCTAGTAGCTCCTCTAGCATCTGGAAGACCCATCTTGTCCTGGACATACACCACAAATCCGGAAAGATGGCATGTCATTAGAGAACAAGGCACTGAAGACATCTACATTTGGAAAGACATGTTTCAGTTGCCTCTGCATGATCTCTTTGACATGATAAGACATTTTGACAGTCTGAAGGATCCTGATGACCTCATGAAGAAAGGAATGGTGATCATCCTAATGAGGATTGTTGATATCTGAAGTCTACTAAGGTTTTGGTAGCATCAGCTTAGGGGGAGTTTGTAGATAATATATGAAGAGGCTGATGCAACCCAAACATCCAAAGTCTTTCTGCATGCATGCTGCACAAGTACCAAAGAAGAATGCTTAGAAAGTTTTACACTTGCAACAGAAAATATTCTAAGTGTAAAATCTTCCAACGCCAAGACCAATATCTTCCGAAGAAAAAGATGAAGTCTTGCGAAGCTTCAGAGACAAAGTCTTCCGAAGCCTCAACTCTTGAAGACATATTTCTTCCGAACACTTTTAGTAACATGCTTTATCGATGTACTTTTCCATAAAGTTGGACACCTTTCCGCTTCATCTCTGTAAAGTCACCAACTTGCATGAGTTAGTGAAAAGGTCCATGCTTTTGGTTACTGTACATTGAAGTCTTGAGTCTGTAACTTTCTACTTCATGTACTTTATCCTTTTTGTAATAGATAAGGATGTGAGTTATGGCATGTCATAGTCACTAGTCAAAAGGCAATCTGCCTTTTGACTCTACAGTTGATTTTGTTTGTGTCTAGTCAATTGTATCTAACTGGCTTTCATAGTATAGCCGGCTGTAGGATGTAGTATAAGTATCTCATGTTCTTGTATCTTTCCGTTATGCTTTGTAACACTTGTAATAGAACATAGAGAAAGCAATATACTGCATTCTTGGAAGCCATATACTTGTGTTCTTGTGTTCTGACTCTTACATTACTTGTTTTCTTTGTGTCTTATTGTGGTTAATCTAGTTTACTGTTTGATTAAGTTCTAGTTAATCTCTTCTTTGTTTTGTTGTGTTGTAAGTAAACCCCCTTCACTGGTCCTGCACTATCAAATGGTATCAGAGCTTTCGGTTCAGTGATTTGAAGTTCAAAATTGACTTTTGAGCATTTTTGAACCACTTGAATCTGTGATTTGATCGCAATTTTTCAATTAATCGTCGATTTAGTTGTGTTTCATCACTAGAAACATGATTTGAATCACAATTGAGTGAATTAACATCTTCGAATCTGAATTTCGGATAGATTTGTGTTCGAACGGTTCTTCAAAACTTGAACACTAAATTCGCAAAATTGAGAATTAAAGTGTTGTTAATTGAAAGAAATGATGACAAAGGATTGATTATCAGTGTGTTATTGACTTAATTGAAGAGTTTCAGATCATTTTATCAAGTTTTGGGAAATTTGTTAAGATCAGGTTGTTACGAAGAACATGAATTAGTCATTTGAGGTGTTGAAATCATCTGAAAAATCACCTAAGTGTTTAGGCACATGAACACTATTCAAACGCTTTAACACTATTTAGGCGTTTCAGAGTGGTCGTTTTGACACTGTTTGGATGTTTCAGCACTGTCTGAACGTTTTACAGAGATCTTAGTCCTAGGCGCTTTGGAACTATTCAGGCGCTTTGTAACTGTTTCAGACGCATCAACACTGTTTAGACATTTTGGAACTGTTTGGGCGTTTTGACATTGTTCAGACGTTTGTACACTTGGAAACTTTAGAAGTTCTCTAAGGCAATCCCTTAGGTGTTTCTAAGTAGAGTTGGGTGTTTCACTACTATTCATACGTTTCTCCACTATTGAAACGTTTCTCCACTGTTCAGGCGCATCTAATTCAGACTTCACTCAACATTTAGTAATTTTTCAAAAATCTAAAATCCAAAAAAATATATTCATTTCTTTATTTCATCTTAAATCTAAAAACATCAAAAATAGTATAATTTCTTGAATTAAAAAATTAATCATGGCTAAGTCTGAAGATTCAGAGAACAGAATACCAAAGCTGAAGAATAGAGCCGATTTTAAAAATTGGTCACTCAGATTAAAACATCATTGAAATCAATTGATACTGATCTCTGGAAGTCAATTGAAAAAGGACCTCACATACCAGTCAGTTATGATGGTCCTGATAGAGGATTTGTATATACTAATGATACTCAAGAGCCATATCCTGAAGATGGCTTACATGATGATGACTTAAAGAAGGTGAAGAACGATGTTAAAGCATATTCTCTCATGTGCAAAGGGTTACTTGTTACATCTCGTATTTTTGTTAACTAAAAGTTAACTTCGTTTATTCTTATAAGGGTCATTATTGTCAATTATGGAACTCATGTGTTATTTATGCTTATTCTTTTTAATTATCATTAACTTTTAATGTATGAAAGTTAAAAATAAAAATATCAAAAAATATTAATTATGTTAATATTAATAATAGTAACAATAATAAAAGTTATAATAATGATAATATTACTAATAATAATAACTAAAATAGTAATAATAATGAATAATAATAATAACTATAATATTTTTGATATTAGTAATAATAATAATAATTATTATAAAAGCTTAGAAATCAATAAATTAGTAAAAATTTAAACTTAAATTAAGTTCAGGGGGTATTTATGTAATTTTTGAAACTTGAATTTAAAGTTTCTAACATAAAATAACAAACCCTAAACTACAAGGGCTATTTGTGTAATTTTATAAAAGAAACCCACACCACCCTCCCCTCACCTCGTATTTCCGGCAGGAGCTCCGGCCGCCTCCAAAACTCACCCAAACGTCAAAATAATGAATTGAAATCGTTATCAACCGGTTCAAGAACAAGATTCGAACCCTTTAATATTCTTTAATTGAGATTTAAGCTGGTAAATCGACGATTGAACTCGAGTAACCGAAGCTTTAAACCTTAGAACCATTCGAACATTAAAACTCCATAATAATCATATTAATTGAACCTAATCGATCTTCTATCTATCTCTGATCGATTACTATTTCCAAGTTCTCCTCAAACGCACAAAATCCATCCCTTTGATTCTCTCTTTGTCGCGAACCTGCAACCTAATCAACACCTACCTTCCAAGCGTCATAAACAGAAATTGACAGAGGGCTTTCCATATTCAAGACCATTAGAAGCTTTCTGTGCAACGAATTCGTCTATCATCACCATTTGAGCATCAATTCGATCTGTACTTGGCCGCACCCTGTTGCTCTTACGTGCACATCAAATTCTCTTCAAACGGGTAAATTGAATCCATATACAAACTTGATTTTACGGGGGAAACAAATACCCCAAACTTAATTGGATTCATAACATTGTTTTGATCTTCAATTTGGATACTGTCGATCTAGGGTTCTTAGGGGGAATTGGGTTCTTTTGAAAATGTGTTTTATATTTTTGAAACCAGAAGATACCACGACTATGGATCATGGTCTACTGGTTACTAGAACTCATCACAACCTTGAGGTTTCGAGTTCGAACCCGGGCAACCTCACTTGTATTTTTAGGGCTATCTAGCCTTTAAAAAAATTATATAAAATTTCTAATAATTATAAAAATCAGTTTTATAAACTTTGGTTATTTTAAAAGCTATCTAATTATATCTATAAATTATTTCTTCAAACACCTTGAAAATTTTTATATATAAAATATTAATAACAAATGTTATAATTAGTTTATTTTTCTATAAAGATAAATTTAAAATAGTTCAAATCACTAATTTATCACTAGTCACTACATTATCTTTAATTGTAGATTAACTATGATTTTATTTACATTTTATAAATCAATTGAGGATTCAATTTCTTTTAATTTCACAAACCATTATAAAAGAATTAAGTAAGCTTCCTTCATTGTAATAAAATATATATTTAGGTTTTCAATAATTGATCATGTTTTTAAAACAGACCCTAAATTCTTATTGAAACTCTAGTTCGCTTTTAATCATTGATCCTATTATTAATCTTAAATCTTGTAATATATACATTTAGGTACCTTGTAAAAGAATTCGTTGAACATCGTTTAATTCTTATTATTGTAGATACATGTGTACCTAGTTTCTAAGCTTAATGTAATATGTCTTTATTGTCTTACATATGTAATTGAATGGGTACTTAATTAAATACAATGTGTGGTTGTGCTTATAATGTTTATTATTTCATTGATTAGTAGTTTAACGCTTATTGAACTGACTATATAGGTTTGTGGTTGTTTGAATGAATCTTAATAATGTAATGATTAATAAATATATTCAAACTTAGTAATATGCAGTTCTCATGCGAATGGCCCATGGTAATGGACCATCCTCATGAACAACTTCATGCGAATGACTCAGTCGCACGACTAAACCAGGAGACTGGATCAGTCGCACGAGTGTAACATGAGATTGACTCTGTCACACGACTGAACACTCAATCGAGCTAATGGATCAACCGCATGGCTCAATCGCACGACTAAACCATGCTAATGGTTAAGTCGCCCGAATGATAAACCCTAACCTATAAATACCACTTAATTCGTGGAAAAACGTAAGAATTAAGAACACTTAAACTACATACGTACCCTAGCCGTCCAGAGACCTCTAAGAACCTGTTCCAAGTTCATAGATCACACTAGATTGATTCCAAATCATTCTTAATGTTTAGATTCGATCTATAATTGTTTCTACATGCGTTCTCACTGATTGGATCGGCAATCAAATAGGATTCCGCACTATTTGATTCGGTTACACGTTTATCAGTTAGTATTTCATTCAATACACGATCCAAGCAAGTGATATCAGAGCTTTGGCTCTTGATTTACGTGTGATTCAATCGTTTTGAATACAAAAATTGTGTTTTTTCACTAAAAACGCAATCTTTTCGTGTCAAACGGCTTCTTAGACGTCTCCTGTTCGTAAAGTTAGTTTTTCCGGCATACAACAATTAGGGTTAGTGAAAATTCATGTTTTTGCGTCCAAAACACCTTAAACCTACGAATTTTTGAAATCTAGTAGCTTCAGTCGCACGATTGACTCAATCACACGACTGAATACATACGCATCCCTCATACGCACGATTGGACTCATTCGTACCTTCATTCGTACGACTGAGTAGTCTAATCGCATTGTTCAATCGCACTTATTCATTCGCCCGACTGAGCCATCCGCATTAGTTCAGTTGCACGATTGAGCCATCCGCATTGTTCAATCGCATGAATAGCCCAATCGCACGCCTTTATTTGCACAAGTGAACATTTTTGTTCCAAATATTAATGTTAATAGTAATGGAGGACCAATACTCAGCATTCACAACAGGGAGAGATTCACGGATTCAAAACCTACTGCTTTTAGAGAATGAAGTGGGGAATCACAACAAACCCCCTAAGCTAATCACGTTAGATGAACACCCACAATGGAAGCAATGTTTCGAGATCTACTTAAATGAAGTAGATCCCAATCTGTGGGAATCAATAGAGACAGGGTACAGTATGCCAGTAGGTGCTGATGGAGTCAAACTTACACTAGGTGGCATGACTGATGGACAAAATGTCAAGCACAATGCTGAGAAGAAAGTTTATGCTCTGCTTACTCAATCAATTCCTAAGGATATTTTCCATCAATTTTCTGAGTACACACAAGCAAAGAAGTTGTGGGATGTATTGGAGAAAAGATATGACGGAAACACATCACTAAGGCCATAAAGGCTAAAGCTTTAAAGAAGGAGTTTGACAACTTCTCGTCGATGGGCAAAGAAAGCTTGGATGACGTCATTGACAGGTTTTACCACTTGATGAGTGAGCTGCACACTCATGGAGTGACAACATCTATGGAAGACAAAGTGTCGAACTTTGCTGATGGTTTGCCAAAGAAATGGGTTTCCTTTGTCTCCAATCTCAGATAGAATGGTATGCTAACGAAGTTAGATATAAATGATTTCATTCTGAAGCTGAGAGAAGAAGAATTAAGGATGAAATATAGAGCCCAAAAGTCTTCTTATGACCAGAATCCGTCACTGTACAACGCGACTCCACAAGCCAAAATGCCTGGAGCACCACTTCAGATGGATTTTGTGTCAAGTTCAGCTAGTCCTTCTCAAGCCTCTACTTCAGGGTCAGAAACATCAGGGTCGTCTGGTACCCAATACATTACACCTGAAGCAAATGTGACAAAACTGAAGACCAAGAATCTCGGTAATGTGATAGTAGAAGTAGCAAGAGAGCACATGGATCTCTTAGCAGCTGTAGTCCACTCCTATGATGGACTAATTGCTGGGAAAATAGGGAACTGCCATCTGGCAGATGAGGACTACGAGAAGGTGGACGAGACAGAGCTGGAAAGGATGGATATAATATGGGCCTTAGCAAGTGCTGTCCGGAGAGCTTAGAAGTTTGTCAAGAAGACCAGACAAAACTTGGTTGCAACTAAGGACGCTACCTTTGGTTTCGACAAGACCAAGGTGACCTATTTCAACTGTGGCGAAAAGGGGCACTTCAAACGTGAGTGTGTGAAGCCCAAGAAGACTGGAAACGGGAATCCATTCTCATCCTTCAATCGTCAGGATAAACCCACTAGCAGTCCTATTTCGTCAAGCAAGGATCCTAAAGCCTTGATTGCTCATGATGACGAAGGATAGGACTGGAGCTTTCGGTTTGTCTCTCCGGGAGAATCCAACATTGCTAGTGTTGAGGATTTAGATGACGACTCAGCTTGTTAAGGAGATATTGCAGTGGAACTCGTGATGTCAAACACTGAAGTGACTGCAACTGTGGTCAATTACATGCCTGAAGAAGAGAAAACTACAACAACGCCAGAATCACCAGAACCAGAAACACCAGACTCTCCTTTGATGGCTGATTCATCAGAACCTTCTCGGGTAAGTACTACTAACCAACTTTTCAATAATCATGCTTGTATTGATGGTAATAAATTTAGGGAAAGCATAGATTTAAAATTTGCTAGGTTATTAGATCACAATGATAACTTAGTAAAGGACTTAAAACTGTGCACTGAAGCTAACTGAGTTCTAAAACAAAATGAGCACAGTTACAAAGAAAAGATAGACCTTTTGAACAAACAGCTTAGGGAAATAGAAGTAGTAGCCTTTAACCAAGCTAATGACATTAGGTACTATCTTAACTCCCTTGAAGACACTAAGAAACAGAAATCAGTTTTAGAAGTAGAAGTTAATTCATTAAAGTAAAATCTGCATAGTTTGACAAGTTCATCACATATTGTCCAACACTTAGTGAGAGAGCGTAATAATGGGGAGGGATTGGGATATAAAGTGGTTCCACCACCACTTGAGACCTTGATGAATACTAAAAGTAAACCAATAAATAACTATCCAATCAAGGATCATGTGGTGTCCACTCCTCTTGTAAGTGATCCAGATTCCACATGTAAATTAAATGAATCTAGAACTAAACAAAAGGAGGCCACGTCAAAGGAAAAAGGTAAAATGCCTTGTGTTAATCTGGAAAAAGAGTTTGAAAAGTTAATATATAGTCTGGTTCAAGCACAATCAAATCTGAACCTAAAAAAACCATTAATGTTAACCTATCACGTGTTTCATGTCAAAGTCCATGTAAACAAAATGGAAAGGATGTTAAAAATGTTAAAAAAATTATATTTGTTAAAAAATATAAAACATCTAAAGAAGTAGAGTCAAAACCCAAACAGAACAATGTCACACGGGTGTTACACACGTCTCCACAAAAACAGTTAAATCGTAAAGTTGAAAGCAGGTCATGCTACAACTTTGGAGAGTATGGACACATTGTGTCTAACTGTCCTTACTATCAAACACCTAGGAAGAAAGTTGAACTTCGGGAACCAAAACCTAGTTCTTTTAGGAGGAGTTCAATGACTCCACCTAGAAGAGCTAGTGAACCTAAAGTTCAACCCATTAGCCAGTCGTCTGTCTATCACAAACATGCCTTACACAAAGCTGGTTTATGGAAAGAAAAATCAACCTCAATGTCTGATATGTGATGCCTCTGGGAAACCCAAGCCAATAAAGGCTTATGTTCCTAACCTGAACTAATGTTTTCAATTGAATGTGCAGGGTGTTTGCTATAGTGCTAAAACCAACACGTGGATTGTCGATAGCGGAGCATCCAGGCACATGACTGGGAACAGGGCACTCTTATCAAACGTCAAACAAATAAAAGGAGGCAATGTTTCATTTGCTAGAAATAAAGGTGGGTATATCATAACTCAAAGGGAAGTGGGAAATCAGAAAGTAAAGTTTGACAAGGTAAACTACGTACAACAACTTCAAAATAACTTACTTTCTGTATCCCAAATTTGTGATAAAGGGTTTAAAGTAGTATTTGATAACAAGAAGTGCTATGTCCTGAAAAAGGACTGTCTGATCCCGAAGGAACAAGTCTTAATGTATGCCTCAAGATATAATGACCTTTATGTCTTGGATCTATCAAAGGCCTCCACAACGGATCATCAAGTTCAGTGCTTCTTGTCAAAGGCTACTGAGAAGGACTCCATCTCCTGGCATCGGAGAATGGGACACATTAATCCACAAAAGATGAATCACTTGATCCAGAATGATCTAGTGAGAGGAGTTAACGTCAAAAACTTCCAACTTCCGGATTTCTGTGTGGCGTGCAAGAAAGGCAAACAGACGAAGAAGTCTCATAAGGAAAAGAAAGTTCATTCCATCAAACTTCCTCTTGAACTTCTTCACATGGATCTGTTTGGTCCAGTCAGTACAAGAAGCATTGCAGGCGACTTGTACTGTTATGTGGTTACTGATGACTACTCAAGATTTTCTTGGGTAATGTTTCTGAAATCCAAATCAGAAACATTTGAGTCATTCAAGGAATTAGTAACTACACTGGAATCCCTATACAAGCTGAAGGTACGACAAGTACGCTCAGACAACGGAACCGAGTTCAAGAATCAGTGGATGGAGGCTTACTGCAAGGAAAAGGGAATTGTGCACCAGTTCACCTCTGCCTACACACCTCAGATGAACGGCGTTGCTGAGAGAAAGAATCGCAACTTGATAGAGACAACACGGACAATGCTAGCGGACTCGAAACTGCCTATCCAATTCTGGAATGAGGCAGTGGCAAATGCGTGTTACACGTTAAATCGAGTTCTGGTAGTTAAACGCCATGGCAAGACGTGCTACGAGTTACTACAATGACGTAAACCTAATCTAGAGTATCTCGAACCGTTTGGCGCACCGTGCACCCTACTGAAGAAGACTCAGGAGGGAAAATTCAGCGAGAAGGCTGAAGAAGGTATCTTTCTAGGATACAACATACCGAATAAGAGAGTTTACAACAACTCAACGGGTCTAGTAGAAGTGTGGTGTAACGTGGACGTTCAAAGATACACCACCCCACCTGCTGGAAAAGGACCCACCTTCTTTTTCGACTATGATGGATTCTTCAAGTCCTTTAACATACCTCTCTCCACTTCTGACGATGAATTAGCAACCAAAATGATGTTTGATGTCTTAAACACACCATCACAAGACGTCACATCATCTAGTTCACAAGGTGAATTATCTAACCAGTCAGGGGGAGCACTCGAGGGAAGTGACTCCTCCTCAGAAGATGAAGCTGTGGAAGAGTGATCAGAACAATCAAGAGGAACAGGTTCCCATTCCTGCAAGTCCACAAGCATCTGACATTGATGCCTCTGCGTCTTCGGAACCTCAAACTCCTACTGCCTCAGATACAGAACCAAACGTTCATAATCTTGATTCTGAGGTAGTTGTTCCCACCACTCCTAGATCACCCCTAAATGTCTATCATCCCTGGACAATGTTAATGGGGATGTCAGATCAGGAGTGCAGACAAGAAATCAGCTATATTCAGCTGACTATGCCTCGGTAATGGAAAAAGGCTACCTTCACTATGGTGCATATCATTGTTTTGTGTCTCAGTTTGAGCCAAAATACATCAGTGAAGACCTGAATGATGAGACATGGGTGAGTGCCATGCAAGAACTTCTTCAGTTCAAGAAGTTAGGTGTTTGGACTTTGGTGGATAGACCTAAAGGTGCTAAGGTCATTGGCACCAAATGGGTCTTGAAATGCAAGAAAGATGACCAAGGCATCATTATCAGGAACAAGGCTCGACTTTTAGTTCAAGGATTTCGACAAGTCGAGGGAATAGATTACAATGATGTGTTTGCACCCGTGGCAAGAATGGAAGCCATCCGTATCTTCCTTGCCTATCATCGTATATGAAGATTAAAGTTTATCAACTGGATCTGAAGAGTGCATTCCTTCATGGTGAAATCTGACAGACAGTGTACGTCAGTCAACCCGAGGGATTTAAGGATCCATATCATCGGGACAAAGTTTACAAACTCGACAAGGCTTTATATGGGCTTCATCAAGCTCCCAAAGCCTGTTATGAGAAACTCTCGACTCACCTTGTGAAACACGACTTTCGCAGAGGTGTTATTGATTGCATGTTGTTTATCAAAGAAAAGGATGGAGACTTACTGCTTGTTCAGATCCATGTTGATGACATAATCTTCGGGTCCAAGAACAAAGATTTATGAAGGCTGAGTTTGAATGAGTGCCATGGGAGAGATGAAGTTCTTTCTCGGGTTACAGGTGGATCAGACACCAAAGGGAATATTTCTACATCAGACCAAGTATGTAGGAGATATTCTTAGTCGGATTGACATGGAAAATGCTTCCGCAGCTGGGACTCCACTTGCTACAAACCATGATGTAGAACCCGACAAGAATGGTGATCTGGTCGATGCCACCATGTACCAAGGAATGATTGGATCTCTCATGTACCTCTCTGCCTTAAGACCTGATATCATGTATGCGACATGTCTACGTTCAAGATATCAGGTGAAGCCAAAAGTTAACCATCTAATAGGGGTCAAAAGGATATTCCGTTATCTGAAGGGTACACCAACACTTGGGTTGTGGTATCCTCATGATGATGACTTCGAGCTTACGGCGTATAGTGACTCGGATTACGGTGGCTGCAAG
>BJCM01015698.1:0-31223 GCA_018326385.1 Flaveria bidentis
CAAGTCTCAAACGTTTACAAGTATATACGATTAGCTAAGTGTACTTGGATCAACCAAGCAGGCTTGTCAGGCCCATAGATCTATGACGTCGCCAGGCTAGCAATAGTTAATGATTGTACATATATTCGACATTACATGGTAGCTACAAGGTTCAACTAACCACAACACACAAGTAAATTGCCATAAGTTTACAAGAATCAAACGTTTACAAGTGCAATGGTTATAAAGTAACATGTTTCACCCCAAGGTGTAAAAATATGAAAAAAGGGTATAGAAATACTCACATGGAAAATAAGTATAAGAATGATGATAAGAGATTAAATGAGGCACCAATGATTTCTTTTACAAGTTACCTAAACGTATTGATTCCAAGATTAAGTTTCATAATAAGATTAATAGTTAGACATGAACTAGGGTTTCAATTGGTATTTGGGGGTTTAAATAATTAAATAAAATAATGAATCGTTTATGTTTTGGGTTAATGAAGATATTATAAATAAATTAAGTCCAAGAATGATTAAAAAGGTCTCAACAATTTAAGTTATTGAGTTAATAGAAATTAAGTTTGAAAAGAAATAATTAGTTTAATAATTAATTATTTGACAAAGAGAATTTATTAAATACTTATTTAAATGACTTTAAAATTATTTAAAATCATTTTATAAAGTTTTGAACTTTTAAAATTATTTATTATAAAAATCTTATAATACAAGATTTTAGTAATAAAAATAAAGTATAATATATTGTGTTATAGGCTTCAAGAGTTCAAATAAAAAGTTCAGAGAATACAAACTAAATATGACATGACATGATTAAATGGATAATTAATTATTTAAATATTTATTTAAATAATCATTTATATGATTAAACATTTAAAGTATTTGTAATATGTAGGTTTGAAGTGTATTGAAAATAATCCAAGTTTGGACTATATCATATTTGTAATATATAAAAGACTTAATAATGTTTTATAACCTTTTCATTCTTTAAAAGTTTATTAAATTTATGAGTTATAAGTTTATAAAACCTTTTAAAAATTAACTTAATATTTTTTGAAATAATTTAGTTAACAAAATAATTTTTATTGTGATTTAACAATATAATATTAATTTTCTGAATAAAAAAATATTACGAAAACTTACTAAAACAAAAATATGGCGGAGGCCCGGTTCGAACCTGGGACCTCTTAGCCAGAAAGAATATCACTTACCAGTTGGGCTACAGCCCGATCTGGTTAAAAGTTCAACTTAAATATTTAAAAGCATCAATTATCAAATCCCCCAAATTACCAAGAACCCTAGAACGATTGAATCCAAAATTGAACCCCAATCCGTTGTTGTTAATGTCGATTATCATGGGGCTTTTGATCCCCATGTAAAATCGAGCATAGTGATATATGTAACTTACATGATTGAGTTCGATTTGATGATCTCAAGTTTAAGAACGAGTCACGACGATGTGATTGTTAATTCAAGGTGCAAACATTGTTCGCAATCAAATTAACTTTGCAGGAAGCTTCGGATGGTGATTCTAAGTAAAAACCCTCAACCAATTTTGTATAAAAGAGCTCGGAAGTTGGACTTCGATCGAGTTGCAGGGGCGATGAAGGATGATGATCGATGTGGAGGTATGCGTGTGTTTGAATTGAAATTGAGTGTTTACACGACATAGAGTCATCTAATCGAGAGTTTATCTTTGCTTATTAACGTTTGATTCCTTCGGTTACAAGTCAAATGACTTTAATCTTTTGAATGTACATTCAGTTTTGGTTTCTTGCGTTAATGGTCGAGTAAACACCATTAAACCTGGGTTCAAGTTCGAAACCGACGCATGAAGGTTAACGAATGGTTAGTTCGAGTGTAACGGATCGATTTTTGGCTACTAGAGTGTCGCCGGAATTGCCGCGGGACTTGGCCGGAGTTTGGCCGGCTCGGCGCCAGAAATACGGGAAGGGGGGTTTGGTTTGGGTTGTTTTTAATTAACTTACAACTTTGGTCCCTGCGTTTTAAAAATTGTTATTTTATGTCAAACCTTTTAATTCAAGTTTTAAAATCTACAATTTTAACCCTTAAACTTTTAAAGCCTTAATTTAAAAATAATCCAAATTATTTATAAACTTATATATTTTATAAGTCTTGTAGAAACTTTAAAAATATAATTATTCCTTTTTAAATTTGACTCATATATGACAATTAAGTCTTTATAAGTTTATAACTCTTTACTTTATAAAATCAAAAAATAGTAAATTGTTTAAATAATTAAAAAAAAATAAATAACCCCATTTTTTAAAGATTAAACTTCACGACATTAATTTGATAGTAAACTTTCTTGGCATGAAAGTTTAAAATCAGTTTGGATTTTGGATTTATAATTTGAATTTAGGCGGATGTTACAGTTAGTGACTTGGTTTAGTATGTAAGACTTAAAAGGCATAAAAACAAGACAAGAAAACATGCATGAAAGAATCAAGTAGAATATTTCCAATTTGGACCTTAAAATGGGGGTTTACCATACTTGTTCACCTTGATGAATTGGTTTTGTCCTAAAGGTTGTTTTAAGTGGTAAAGAAAATAAAAAAAGTAAGAAAAGAAAGTAAAATAAATAAATAAATAAATAAATAAATAAAACTCACAAGTTAATATTGAAGATTTCTTGCAAAAGATGAAGTTAGTGGATTTGGGTTATTATTTATATATGAAAATTATGATTGAACATTAAAAAAAATAGTTGGGGAGATGAGTGGAGGAAAAATTTAATAGTTTCAGTTTTAACCCTTCAACTTATTTTTTTTATTAATTTTTACCATAAACTTATGATTAAGCATATTTTGGGTATTTTAATATATGAACCATAAAAGAAAACTTATAAATAATTTTTCAAAAAAATAGTCTCGGTAAGTTGCTCGGTTTTTGCATTAAAATGCGTATTCATAATTGTTTAATTGTTAAACAAGCATATAATGAACAAGAATAATATAAGAAAAATATTTTCACTGTGATCAAGTCTTGACATTACTATGATTGAATAAAGAGGAAAATTACATTTAAAAAAAAGTAAATGGAAACTATGAAACATTACAAGTAATAGCATTTGTTTTTTCTTTGAATCAACTTCTCCTGTTACTTCAATTGCTTCTCATATTCATGTACATTAAATTTTGCTCTAACCTTAACTACCTAAATAGTGTAGTTTGTTGAACTTAAAATGGGGCATTGGAACATCATTGAAGTTCCTTCTTCCTTTACAACTTCATCTTTCTTAGTTATTGTTTGTTTTTTCTTCTTTCCTATTTTGGTAAGTAATTATTAACTATCTTCAAATTATTTCCTTTCGTTTCGGATATGATCTAATTTCAACTCAATTGTTTTAGATAAAATCAATGTCAACCTTGCTGATTAATTTGATATAAGCCTGACTTTGATAAAAAAATTTATTTTTTTTACTGTGACTAAGTTGATATCAACTTATGTAGTTTTAGATCAAATTAATCAATCTTTGGGTCTTTCTATTGTGTATAACGAATCAAAACCAAGTATTCTTCTTATCACAACAATAAACGGGGCATTCGGTAGCAAGATGAATTAAAACCAACAAACTAGGTCTTTCCATCATCCAAAAAATCAAACCAATTGTTGCTTGTCAAGAACAGTCTCTAGGTCTTTAGTTACGCGACAAATCAAAACCAATTGTATGAGTTTTTCGGTTGTTAAGCAAATCAAACTCAACTATTCTTGGAACTAGTCCTTCAGTTGCAAGACAAATCAAAACTGTTCCTCCTCTTTTTTTTAAACTTTATTCTTTTCTTAAAAACAAATGTTATTCTTTATAAACAAAATGTTCTAATTCAGAACTTAAAAACAAAATTTATAAAAGAACCTGATTTATCATTGAAAACATTTTTCTCCATAAAAGAGTTTATAATTTAATTTTTTTACTTTTAACTTTCTAAAGAAACTTTAGCACCAAACTTTTAATTTTCTTTTTAAAACCTTCTATTTGACTTCTTAAAGTCAAATACCCAAAAATGATTTTTTAAAGAAAATAAACTTTAAAATCCTTGAAAATTCCAAAGACGGTTTCCTTTAATAAACTTTGACCTTCAAAAGTCCAATGACGGTTTCTTTATATTTTGTTGGACTTTAGTGGCCCATTAAAATTTTGTTTTGAGATTGAAGGAATTATTATTTAAGTTTATGAAAAAATCTTTTTCTTCTTTATCACAACGTGTGTTAGTGTGAAATCCTAGTTATTGGTATTCTTTGTGAATCAACGATAAATTAGAAGAATTGTTTATGGTATTCTCGTTGAATCAACATGTTCAATTGTTATCCTTCTGTTTCCGACTGCATTAGTGTTTAGGGACCAATTTGAATCAATATATTTGACTTGAATGCGTTTCTCTCTTGTTTCGACTCCCCAGACACTTGGCGAAAATTCTAATTTACCGATCAGTTCTTGCAAAACAATTACGGGTCTCAAATCAATGATCCTCGTAATCTATTGATCTTGATCATGTTTCTGAATCGATAATCTCGTTCTTTGTATCGATTTTGTTTCAATTTTAGTCTATGTTCGTTAGTCACAAAAAAAGGGATGAAGATTTGTGTTCTTCGATTGAAATCGCGGGGAAACAATGGCTTTGATGCCAATTGATGATCACAAGATATTACGAGATCAATTTTGAGAGAGATTTGAGATAATTCCAAGAAATGCATTAGTGTACAAATGGTTACATACATGGATATTTATACCCTACGAACCGGTGTATTCCTTAGGGGTTAAGGAACCAGATTAACTACCAAAAACTAACATACTTATGTTGGTAACAAAACTAATACAATTATTATTAATAGTAAATTACTATTTGGGTCTTTGTGGTTTGGGTATTTTAACCATTTAAGTTTAAAATTTAAATTTTTAACCAATTAAGTTTTGTAGTTTGTATTTTACTAACTCTTTCGGTTCAATTCACTAGTAAAATTAATTTTTTTTGTTAATTTCTAATAAAATGATTAAAATAACCGGGGACTGAATTGGTAATCTTAGAAAATCTTAGAAACCAAAAGTGTAAATTACTCTTAATATTAAAGAAATTTTTTGAACTTTATTTGTAAAGTTTTTATAAACAAATTTACAAATTTTTTGGTTTTATTAAATGTCATTTATTTAACAATCGGTTTTTAAACGTTTCTTTAAACACTTAATAAAGTTAATTTTTATATCTGTCTTACTTAAACATCTTTTTAACCGTTTCTTTATTTAATTTATTTAGCTAATTTTAAAGTTTTTTAATTGGATTGATTTTTCTTATCGTCTTTTTTAACCTTTTTTTCTAGTGAACGTAGTTTTTGTTAAATCGTTCAGCTTAGTTGTATTTTAAGTGATTTTTAAAACCATTCAACTTATTAAATTCTTTTTAGACCGTTAACTTTTAATGATTTTTTAAACCATGTAGCCTTTTTTTAAATCATTCTGTTTATTTAATCGTATTAAATAAATCAAATGGTTTTGAAAAGTCATTTTAAAGTCAAAACAATTTAAAAGAAGTGTAATAAGGCCAGTGGTATGAAACGTCATTTAAAAATGACGCTCAAATAAACGAAACGGTTTATAAAACTATGTTAAAATTAAAAAAAAAGGGTTAAAAAAGGCGTTAAAACAACTTAAAAGTTAAAGAACATTAAAATAAGCTGAACATTATAAATAAAACAAACTGTTTAAGAAAAAGTTTAATAAGTCGAACGGACAAAAAAAAGTCTTTTGAATATGATGAACTCTTGAAAAATACATTAAAAACCTAATGCTCTAAGAAATACGTTTATAATCACCTATTTATAAAAAGGGCTGTTAATAAAACAAAACGATTTAAAAACAATTCTAAAAAATTTGGAAAATAAAAACATTTCTTTAATATATATAAGAGTAATACGCTTTTAGTCCCTGTGTTTTTCTAAAATTATCATTTCAGTCCAATGGTATTTAATTGTATTTTGGTATTTTCATTAAAAACTAACAGAAAAATAATTTGTTAGTGAATTGGACTTAAATGGTTATAAAATACAAACCAAAGAACTTGATTAATTGATTTTTTTTTTGTACTCAAATGACTAAATAGTAATTTACTCTATAAATAATAATCTAGCGTATGATTAAACAATTATTATACTCTAACAACTATCTGTTCAGACTCTAATCCATTATTTTATACCGCACGATAACATAAAACAGTTTCTCCATCATCCACATGATCAGAATGCAAAGCACTAGTTGATGAACTGACATGGGTACGTAATAGTTTTACCGAAAGAACTTAGGATGAACTGACATTGGTGTGACAATCTTGATGCAACCAACCTTGCAACTACTTTGTGTTTCATGCTAAAACAAAACATCTTGAAGTTAGATTTTCACTTTCTCTACACAAGGAAGGCATGGCGTGCAGATTCTATTAGATCATATCGTATTTAGACAACGTAACGGATGGATTATGAAAATGAACAAATCTATATACACCAACGTAATACCCTAATTAATTTAAGAATACAATCATTATCACATTACACACACATTCAATAGTCTCATTGATTTAATTAAGGAATTTAAATAGAAGGCAATAGGAAATGCCTTCAATTCCATCTTAATACATACTTTTTATTGATACATAAATGAAGTTTATTCATGATGCAACTAATGTCTAGGATCCATAAAGCTACATACGTTAATTCTGGCAAAATGAAAGCAGTTCCTTGTCATTCTCAAAGATCTCCATGTGCTCTTTCCCCAAAATCACCCGCGCTTCGATGCCGTCTCCATCTGGAGTGTCCATCAGCACCGAACCAATCCTATCCGAAGATCCAAATGTTATACTTGCAGCAGTTGCATTTCCCCATCCGAAATCAACATTGTTATAACGGTACCCACATAGGCTCGAACAGCAAAACGATCTGTTGGCAACATTTTCTAAGTCTTCATTTCGTAATCTTGACAGAAACGAATCAGCGTTTTGATAAGCCAGTTGCGGACTTTGGATTCGTTCAAGTTCCATCTTCTGTTTTTTAATCTCAGAAACCACCACACTTAATGAAGTCTCACTTGAATGTCTGGTTGTGACCAACATTGGTGTGAAGAGATTTCCCACAGTAGTTTGGGGCAGCTTTGGGACAAATCTCTTACGTATATCAGCGAGAATTATTAAAAAAGATGGCTTAAAAGCAGATGATTTTGGTGTGGTTGCTGCCACCGCAGTTTTGTAAATTAAAGAGGTCAATACTTCAACACGTGTAGGATTGTCTATAGATATTGTTGGTCCAGCTAGGACCTTTTTCTTGAGTACACTTAATCTTGAGTTGGGGAACACAAATTTTCTTGTGACGCGATTGACACACCTTTGATTCAATATCGAAGTTTGATCAGGTGTAAGTGGATTGGTAACAGTAGGGGATTGAATAAAATGAGGGTTAGTCTGCAGCACCTCTTTGTGATCAGTGGAACCATAACGCGCCACTGAAGCCCAATGACTAACGTACGAGCCAAGGGTGCAACCATCACCAATTCTGTGCGACATAGACACTGCCACCACGATTCCACCACACGCAAAGTGATTGAGTTGAATCCCAACAAGAGTCATTTCACGTGGACAGTTTTGAAACACCATGCCATCAGCAAACAGTTGGCCAAAAGTGTCATCTTCATCACTTATATTGTGGAACTTGTTCAGTTTACAATCATGTTTGGCTTCAACGACCAAAACTCCTTCATCGTTGCAGTCAATGTAAGGTGAAGTGGGTGTGGGTAACCTGCCGGGCAAAGGGATAGTATCGCGTTAGGCTTTGTGACAGTGATTTCTTCAACTCGCGGGCTCTGTGGTCAGGGGTTAAGCTGCAGTTTTCATTGTTTGGGTAGTAAAGAATCAGTGGTATGTAGGTGTGTGGGACGCATTGATCAAGAGGGGAAAGATTGTAAGTGTGGAGATGAGATGGAGTAGGAGATGAGGGTTTGATTATTTCTTTAGAAATAATGGTGTGAAGTTGCCGTCTTTCGAATCGTAGGATCTTGCCTAACATCATCACTTACTTTGAACTGAAAAATGTATGTGTATGTGGAGTATATATGAATCACCAGAGTGCCACCCTCATACTATATTGGATATTTGTAGAATTGTGGGTTCGAGTGGTATGCCGTATGCCGCTGCAACCAATGTGGATAGCAGTGACGGGTTGTGGTCATGAGTCGAGTAGGCCCAAGCTCAAGCAACAATACAACCACTAAGGATACGATCCAAATAAGGAAGAGTGAAAGAATGAAGACCCAACGCAAGAAGTTGCAAAGATCACGTGATGACCTAACAGATTTTGTTACAGGAGGCTATTATTTTTTTAAATTATATTAGTTAAAGTTAAAATTTTGATTCATGTTAGTTACATTTTTTATTGTAAAGTTTGTATGTTTTTAAATATATAATTTAATTTTTATTTAAAACAACACGTATGTTCAAGTGAGTTGAGGAAAAAGTTGGTGTAAACTTTAAGAGTAGCAGAGGATTCAAATTAGATAACAACATAGAAAAAATAATAATTTTTTATTTAACATTTCATCCTTCACTTTCATTAATATAATTATATAAAAAATAATAAATTTTTCTTTATGTTTTTAATTAAATAATATTTTTATACATTTATCATTATTTTTTTTCTATTATACAAAAAATAATAGTCATTTCTAAAAATATTAAAGAGTTTATAAGAATTTGAATAATGTTTACCTAAAATAAAGATTGAATAGTAATATTTTTCCTTTTATGTAGTTACAATCACTACAACCATACCATATAATCATGTGCGAATCAATAAAGGGGTCAGGAGGCCCCCTTCCTTAGTAGTGTGACTTTTTGGTGCTTTAGTGTAAATTTTTTTATCTAATAATGTAATTTTTTTATACATAACGAGTCACCCCCCCCCCCCACAAAAATTTAATTTCGCCTTCGGCACCTGTGAAAATATTCAAGCTTCACCACTGCATATAATATATAGGAAATACAATCGTATCATTTTAAGGAACAGGATATGAATGCTCTTATAATTGGATGGTGTAACATTATATTAGAAATGCTGATGCAACCAAAGAGCTTCCAACATGCATTTCCTTATGAACAAGGTAGAAGTTACTTCAGATGTTTTACACTCTTCATAGAAAATTGTTCTAAGTGTAAAATCTTCTGAAGTCAAAGACTAAATCTTTTGAAGCCAAAAATAAAGTCTTCTGAAGCTTCAAAGACAAAGCCTTCCAAAGCCAATGAAGTGAAGACTGATTTCTTCTGAAAACAGAGAAGACATGCTTTCTGTGATCAATTTTTGCATAAAGCTGACTTACTTTCTAGTGCAACTGCACAAAATTGTATAAGTTGCTGAAAAGGTTCATACTTTTGCAACTGTAGATTAAGGTTGAGAGTTTGTAAATTTATACTTTGTACTTTTTTATCCTTCTTTAATATATTAGAATGTGAGGTATGGCATATCATAGTCATAAGTCAAAAGGCAATCTGCTTTTTGACTGCACCTTGATCTTGTTGTCTAGATTAGTGTTTCGAGCTGGCTTTCAAAGTATAGTCCGCTGTAGGATGTAATATAAAGTATCTCATGTTCTTGGTATTTCTAATGATGTTTTTCTAACACTTCTAAAGAAACTTGAGAGCAATATATAATATTTTTGAAAACCATATTTATTTGTTCTTGTTTTTATGTTCTATCTCATTATTTACTTGTGTTCTTAGTAGCCTCTACATAAACCCGGTTCTCTATTTGACCTGTTAAGTGTTCTAAAAATTCTTCTCATTATGAAACTGATTCTATTGACCACCCTTAACCGGTCTTGCAAGAGCATCCTAGGCTCTTGATTGTAAGATCTCACCTTCTTAAATCCCTCAGTTTCACAAATCACTTAACATCTCAAATGACAGCTATCACAAAGGCTGATATAGAAATTGGTACTTTGACAAATTCCCCACTGATCATTGCTGAAGATTTTGATACTTGGTGCTAAATAATGGAAGGGTCCATCAAGCCTTAAGACTCTAGGATATGGGAATCTGTTACAGGACCGTTAGAAGGGGTGAAACACTTTTACAACACAACAACACAACTGAGGAGAGTACTTTAGAACACTTAAAAGATCAAATAGGGAACTGGCTAACTAAAGTATGAGATGCAAAGAACACAAGTAAAAGAGAGACATAACAAGATAACAACACAAGTATTTGGTTTTCAAGATTGTAGTATATTGCTTGTCAAGTTCTATTACAAAGTGTTACAAATAATCTATAGAAAGTTTCAAGTACTTGAGATACATATACTACATCCTACAGTTGACCATACTTTAAAAGCCAGCCGGATACATAAGACTAGACAACAAAATCAAATGTAGAGTTAAAAGGCAAATTGCCTTTTGACTAGTGACTATGACATGCCATAGCTCACATCCTAGTATATTACAAAAAAGGATAAAGTACATAAAATAAAAAGCTTAGACTCAAGACCTCAATGTACAGATTTCTAAAAGCATGGACCTTTTCATCAACTTGTGAAAGTTGGTGAGTCAAATAGAGTTGCAATGGAAAGGTGGTCTAGCTTTATAGAAAAGTACATCAGATAATAACATGTACATAAAAGTCTTCAGATGAAATCTGTCTTCATAAAATTGGCTTTGGATGACTTTGTCTTTGAAGCTTCGGAAGACTTTATATTTGGCTTCGAAAGATAATGGTCTTGGCTTCGGAAGATTTTACACTTAGAATATTTCTTGTGTGAGGTGTAAAACTTCCAAAGCATTTCTATTTCAGTACTTCAGTTCATGCATGCAGAGAGACTTTGGATGCTTTAAATGTTTTGACTGCTTCCGACTTGTTGGAAACCTTACAAACTCCCCCTAGGTTGATACTACCAAAACATTTGAATATCTTCATAAGTTGACAGTCCTCATCATGATAATGACTAGGCCCTTCTTCATTAGATGGTCAAGATCACTCAGACTTTCATAGTATCTTCTTATCTCAAACAAATCATGTAGAGGTAGGTTGAATAAGTCTTGCCATGTGTAGACATTCACACCATCTTGATCTCTAATCACATGCCATATTTCTGGATTAGTTGTGAAGGTCCAGGATAAGATGGGTTTCTCAGAAGCAAGAGAAGTCACTTGGATTGGAGTTGATTGGGCTGCCTCTTCATGCACTCCCTCAGTTTGATCTGACTCACCCTAAGGTATAGAGGTGGATGGTTTAGAATTCTTCTTCTTCTTTGACTTTGGTCTAGAAGCCATCCTCTTCCTCCTCTTTGATGTCTTTAACTAACAAGACTGGTCTACAGCACCTTGTTGATCAGTCTTGTCTTGCTTAGTTGGGTGTTCCTCCCTCACAGGTTTAGAAGGAGAGGGAGTTTGACCCGACTTTGGATCAGAAGATGAATTTTGCTGAGGCTCAGCAGGAGGTCTAGGTTATGTTGTCTCAAAAGGTTCAACCTTAACCTCCACTTCTTGAGGGACCTGACTTGGTAGGGAGTGTAAGTCAATAATTTCTCCTATTTTGATCTTCTGTTTGATCACCCTACTATGCTCATCCATAGTAGATAGAGACATAGGGCCAAGTCTCCTTCCGGAGAATCCATACAACTTCAAGAAGCTTATCATTATTTGCCTATTAGCAGACTTCTTCATACTTTTTTGAATGATGGCCCTTGACCTTGCAGCATCTTGCCTTAATTTTCTCTTTGTTCCCTTATATTCTTTGAGTACTTCAAGCTCAATATGTTTGATATACTCAAACTCTATGTACTCAAAGGACAAGGGAAGAAATGCAGATGCCTGGGATAGGCCTGTGGTACTCAGTTAGTTGATCATATTGATCCTATCAGTCTCTTTGTTTGCCTGAGGTTCTTGTGGAGCCACAACCTCTTATGCAGGACTTTCTTGAACTAGGGAGAGAATGGGAACATGCTTGTATAATCTCTTTTGTCTCCTTTCCTCTTTGATTTGGAGAAGTAACTTTGCATCCTATGCTGCCTTCTTCTCTCTTGACACTTCCATATCAGCCAGTTCATTAAGTTCCTTTAAGGGGAGAGATATAATCTCATCAATGTCATAGTTCCTGGTTTGCAGGTAACTAATTCTGACTACCCTTAACTCATCATCTTGAGTGTTTGGTCTTGGGACACCCCTGATTGCAACTTCCATGAATCCTGCAGACCCAGAGGAAGTTTCTCCCCTTAGCTTCCTCTTCCTCTCTCTCTCCTCCTTCTTAATCTCCTCAGAAGTCATTTTCCTTTTCCCTTTGTCACTCACAGAGCTTTGTGACTCAGGATGGAGAGAGCTTTGGCTTTCATTGCTTGGTGTAGCCTCCAAGCTCTAGCCAACGAGAGGTCATGATACACCTTCACCAGCAGGTGCTTCACTAAAGGAATGAATTGTTGAAGTAGTTGTAGGTGTGAAAAGGCTCTCACGCTCAACCACTAGGCCTTCAGTCAAGGTTTCCCCTTCGAAGCTAATCTTAGGGTCTTCCTCAACATCCAATTGACCAATATTATTACCTAATTGCCTTTGTCTCATTCTAAGACTAAACTCTTCAGTAATTCTATCCTGAATCCTTTGTGCCAGCCTATCAACCTGTCTAGAATGGCTTGGATTGGCAAGTGGCATGTTGATCAAGTCAAGACCTTCATAGTAGTTCAAGGTCTAAAAATTGAAGACTTCTTGCTTCCCTTGAAATCTTTGAAGAATAAGGGCTCTTCCGTTTGCATTATACATCCACCCTATGATGTAGTTTGAAGTTCCTTGAGGTGGAGATGATACTGCCCTTGGAATACCTTCCTCAAAAAGACTCTAAATGTAGGAGTCTATTAAGTCCACATTAATGTGAACTTGAGGAAGTTACTAACTATGGACAATTGCAAGTGAAGATGGTGAGTCCTCAATGTCCATTCTCTGTGAAGAACTCTTTGGTTCTGTGTCTTTGATGACTTAGCATCACCTAGTTGCATAGGTGAGCTAGAGGTTAGATTAACCACATTCACAGGTTCTTGTGTTCCTGGTTGAGCTCTTCTTAAAGGTCTCCTAGCGAGTTTTTCCTTATGATAAGATATCTCAAGTTGCTGATCATTGACCCTGCTTTGCAAGGCAGTCACCTGAGATTCAAGATGCTTAACCTTGGAGACTAGGTAAGTGTATGTTTTTGATAGTTTTTGCACCTTTAGCCTTAGATTTCCCTCATCTTCATCAGAAGAATCATGGGGGGATGAGAGAATTGGACCAAAGTCTTTTCTCTCACCACTAACATGAAGTTCTTGGCTGCTAGTTTTCCTCTACTTAATGACAACTTCAATTGAAGTGTCAATGGGATGAGTTGCCATGGTTGAGGTCTGAATGATGTAATCACTTGTTGAGTGAGAGCCTCTTCCATATGGATATCCTGAACATGTTAAGAAATATCCACCTCAGTGATAGGTGACTGATGTGGGCTAGACATAGGTGAATCAGGATCACTCATCTCTCTTTGAGTAGGGAAGGAGTAGAGAGACTCATGGTACTCACTGAAACCTAAATCTTCATCAGTATAGAAGTCAAGATTTGGGATTGGGTGATTTAAGTCTAAAGGCTGGGGATGGTAACTATCCCCTAAAGGTTGTTCACTTGAGTGTTGAGACTCAGAGTGAAGGCTTAAGGCAATTGGGCTTGTGAGCTCATCAGGCTGAGCATGAGGAACCTTAACACTGATCCTTGAAGAGATGGGAGTGGTTTGCTCCTCAGGAGAAGTGGGAGCTCTAGTATCCACTTCCTCCTGTATGGGTGACTGTATGGGGGCCTTCACAGACTCAATAGCTTGAGCAGGTGTTCGTTTGGATTTTCTTTAATAAGTGTGGGTGATTTGAGGTGTTTTTGGTGGTTAGGAGGTAGAAAGTGTGGGTTCAACACTAGCTTGTGTTGCTAGGTTGTCACCTTGAGCAATGAGCTCTAACATTTTGGGGACAAGGGATGTTTCTACCCCTGAGAAGCCAAAAATTGGCTTCTTCAAGATTTTAAAAATATCAGGCTTCATGTGTCCCAATTTAAGGATATTACCTGTTTCCCTCAATTGTGAGCCCAGTTCAAAGTTAAGAATGTATTGAACATATCTAGGAAACATGTGATACTCTAAGGAGTCCAAGTTAGCAAGTAAATTTGTATAAACAAACTGAGAGTACTTGAACTTGACCCCCTGAACCATTCCATGCACTATGGAGAGATCTTCAGGAATCTGGTCTCACCCTCCATGCTTGTTGGATAAGTTGTGGATAACTACATGAAGCAGGTATTTCCACTGGGATGAGACCTTCCTTTTCCTGAAGGTCTTTACAAAGAAATCTCCCACAGAGCCCATCTTCTCAAATGAATGATTTATAGCTTATTTTGGGAAGAATACCTCACCTTCTTCATTATCCAGCTGAAGATGATTGTTGATGATGGCTGGAGTGATAAAGATTGTCCTCCCCTGCACTATGGCTTCAAGAAGTACAAAACTGCTAAGCAAGTATGGGATGTACTTAAGCTCATGTATAAGGTTCCACTGAAGCAAAAGAGAACAAGAAATACCTCTTGAAGCAGTAGTTTAAGAACTTCACCTGTAAAACAGGTAAAACCATGACTCAACAATACTTCAGGTATGTTGAGATTTTGGATACTCTAATGGATGTTGGAGTAACTCTTGAAAATAGGAACATTATGAGGAAGTTCATGTCCTCTCTTCCTAGACAATGGACACATTATTGTGTTTTCATCAAGAGAACTGAGAAGACCAAGTAACACATCCTAGGACAAACTACATTAAGGGAGCTTCACATATTGAGAAGACCATGCAGCAAGCTGTAATTATGTTAAAAAAGAGGCTTTGATTGGAGCTTTCAGGTTGAAGATGCATGTCCAAACCAAACACTAATGGCAGATTATAAAGAAGCCAAGGTATTAGAACATCTTTGTATTCCAAAATGCATTCCTAAAGTGGCTGAATTGCTGAAGTAGTTAAAGGTGTGATAGGGCTCTCACGCGCAACCACTAGGCCTTCATTCAAGGTTTCCCCTTTGAAGCTAATCTTAGGGTCTGCCTCAACATCCAGTTAACCAATAGTATTACCTAATTGCCTTTGTCTCCTTCTAAGATTGAACTCTTCAGTAATTCTGTCCTAAATCTTTTGTGCCAGTCTGTCAGCTTGTCTAGATTGGCTTGGATTGACAAGTGACATGTTGATCAGGTCAAGACCTTCATAGTAGTTCAGGGTCTAAAAATTGAAGACTTCTTGCTGCCCTTTAACTCTTTGAAGAGTAAGGACTCTTTTGTTTTCATCATACAACAACCCTATGATGTAGTTTGAAGTTCCTTGAGGTGGAGATTATACAGCCCTTGGTATACCTTCCTCAAAAAGACTCTAAATGTAGGAGTCTATTAAGTCCACATAAATGTGAACTTGAAGAAGTTACTAAGTATGAACAATTGCAAGTGAAGATGGTGAGTCCTTAAGGTCCATTCTTTGTGAATTACTCCTAAGTTTTGTGTCTGTGATGACTTAGCATCACCCAATTGCATAGGTGAGCTAGAGTCTAGATCAACCATATTCACAGGTTCTTGTGTTCCTGGTTGAGCTTTTCTTAAAGGTCTCCTAGCAAGTTTTTCCTTATGATAAGATATCTCAAGTTGCTGATCATTGACCCTGTTTTGCAAGGTAATCACCTGAGATTCAAGATGACTGACCTTAGAGACAAGGTAAGTGTATGTTTTTCACAGTTTTTGCACCTTTAGCCTTAGATTTCCCTCATCTTCATCAGATGAATCATGGGGGGTGAGAGAATTGTACCAAAGTCTTTTCTCTCACCACTAGCATGAAGTTCTTGGCTGCTTGTTTTCCTCTACTTAATGAAAACTTCAGTTGAAGTGTCAATGGGCTGAGTTGCCATGGTTGAGGTCTTAATGATGTAATCACTTGTTGAAATGAGAGCTTCTTCCATATGGATATCCTGAACAGGTTGAGAAGTATCCACCTCGATGATAGGTGATTGATGTGGGCTAGACATAGGTGACTCAGGAGCACTCATCTCTCTTTGAGTATGGGAGGAGTAGAGAGACTCATGGTACTCACTGAAACCTAATCATCAATATAGAAGTCATGGTTTGGGATTGGGTGATTTAAGTCTAGAGGCTGGGGATGGTAACTATCCCCTAAAGGTTGTTCACTTGAGTGTTAAGACTCAGAGTGAAGTCTTAAGGCAATTAGGCTTGTGAGCTTATCAGACTGAGCATGAGGAACCTCAACACTGATCCTTGAAGAGATGGGATTGGTTTGCTCCGCAGGAGAAAATGGAGCTCTAGTATCCACTTCCCTCTGTATAAGTGAGTGTATGGGGGCCTGCACAAACTCAATAGCTTGAGTAGGTGTTCGTTTGGATTTTATTTGGTAAGTGTGGGTGATTTGATGTGTTTTTGGTGGTTAGGAGGTAGAAGTTGTGGGTTCAACACTAGCTTGTGTTGCTAGGTTGTCACCTTGAGCAATGAGCTCTAACATTTTAGGGACAAGGGCTGTTTCTACCCCTAATAAGCCAACAGTTGGCTTCTTCAAGATTTTAAAGATGTCAGGCTTCATCTGTCCAAATTTAAGGATACTACCTGTTTCCCTCAACTGTGAGCCCAGTTCATAGTTGAGAATGTATTGAACATATCTAGGAAACATGTGATACTCTAAGGAGTCCAAGTTAGCAAGTAAATTTGTATAAAAAAACTGAGAGTACTTGAATTTGAACCCCTGTACCATTCCATGCACTATGAAGGAGAGATCTTCAAGAATCTGGTCCCACCCTCCATGCTTGTTGGACAAGCTGTGGATAATCACATGAAGCAGGTATTTCCATCGAGATGAGACCTTCCCTTTCTAGAAGGTCTTTACAGAGAATCTCCCTCATAGCCTATCTGCTCAAATGAATGATTTATAGTTTCTTTTGGGAAGAACGCCTCACCTTCTTCATCATCCAGCTGAAGATGATTGTTGATGATTGCCGGAGTGATAAAGATTGTCCTCCCCTATACTATGGCTTCAAGAAGTGCAAAAATTATAAGCAAGTATGGGATATACTTAAGCTCATGTATGAGAGGTCCACTGAAGCAAAAGAGAACAAGAAAGACCTCTTGAAGCAATAACTTGAGAACTTCATGTGTAAAACATGTAAAACCATGAATTAACAATACTTCAGGTATGTTGAGATTTTGGATACTCTAATAGATGTTGGAGTAACTTTTGAGAATAGGGACATTATGAGGAAGTTCATGTCCTCTCTTCCTAGACATTAGACACATTATTATGTTGTCATCAAGAGAACTGAGAAGACCAAGCAACACATCCTAGGACAAACTACATTAAGGGAGCTTCACACATTGAGAAGACCAAGCAGCAAGCTGCAATTATGTTAAAAAAGAGGCTTTGATTGGAGCTTTCAGGTTGAAGATGCATCTCCAAACCAAACACTAATGGTAGATTATAAAGAAGCCAAGGTATTAGAACATCTTTGTATCCCAAAATGCATTCCTAAAGTTAAAAGATATAGGTCCTACAAGTTAGAGATCAGATTTGATCTTAAGTCTTTAGACATCTTAAAATTTGATTTCAAAATAGCTGAAAATGATTACAAAATTAAAATAGAATATTTAGAGAAAACTATTTCCACTCTTAAGCATGAAGATGCCAACTATAGAACTCAGATCAAAGATCTCGTTACTAAGTTAGCTGAATGTCAGGCTGAGCTTGTGATCAGCAATGATAGGGCAGAGGAATGTGTTCTTGAAAAAGATACCTTCAAGAACATGATATCCTCTTCCTTGCAGGCAAAAGTGTGTTATTAGAACAAGCAAGGACTGGGATCTAGTGAGATAGCTCATCCACACACTTTACTTTTTGTAAGATCTCCTAGGTGTGGAAGTTGTCAAAATAAGCTTCCATTTATAGATCCCACTGAAGAAAAGGATGAAGAGGAGATAGTGAAGGATGGATCTGAGAAGAGTGAAGAACATCATCCTAACAAGGGTCACTATTCTCTTGGGAAGAGAAAGAAACTAGGGATGACAAAGATCAAGAGGAAGAACTTAATAAGAGCATCCAAATTAAAGATCCAAGAAGGCTCAATAGATTAATGTCACCTTCAACTCAAGCAGAAACAAGTCTTCATTTCTGTAGGGTTTGAAACGGTAAAGACTGAAGACTTAACTCTCAACTCTAGTACCAAGTGTTCTAGTTCATGTTTAATTTATCATTATGAAGAAAAGAAGGTTGATCAGCTATGTACCACTGCTACACAACCTGAACCATCCACCTTTAAAAGCATGCCTCACCCCAGGATGCTTGTTGCAACATCTAAAAAGATGAAGATGGAGATAGAAAGTGATCAAACTCAGCTTTCTATTCATAAGAAGACTCTCAAAAGAATGCAAATTGATTATATCATGTGTGGTAGCATTTCTCATCTTGCTAAAGATTGCATCTACAATCCCAAAAGTACTATACACATGATCGGGAAGAAGACTTCTGAGAAGAAAAGTAAGAAGAAAGCTTCATAGGGAAAATCTTTTCCTCTCGAAAGCTTCAAAATGGAAATGAAGACAAGTGAAAACTTACATTTGGAAGATAATTTAGTCTCGAAAGAAAGGAATGCTTTCGAAGCACTAAAGCTTATTGAAGTAAAAACAAGATCTTTTGAAGGATCAGTCTCCAAAACTTTCGTAGTTGTTAAAACTTCCAAAGTATTGAAGGTTAAGTCTAATCTTTTAAGGATGGTGTGAAAGATGAAGGAAGACAAAGTAATTGAAAGTTCTTCATCAATAACAACAAATGATCCCTAAAGTCTTAACATAGGATCAATTATTGTTGCATTGTCTTTAGTCTATTTTGATAAGCATAAGACCAATGAGTCTTGGGTTTTCAAATGTAACTAATCTTCTCCTTTTATGAGGAACAGTTGAAGACCAAGAGAAATGTATGGAAGGGGCAGGGTCACAAATTGTAAGCTTAGCATTAAAAAGGTAAACTTTATCAAAAAGCTTTGGTACAATCTACTGAGTGTATCCTAATTATGTGATCAGAGTCATAATGTTCACTGAGCATGAGTGCATTGTTCTCAAGCTTGGGGTGATCATTAATCAAGAGCATATCTTCCTCAGATCCACCATGAAAAAGAACATGTACAAGAAGAATTTGCAAGAAACATCTCCTTGAGGAGAGATTTCTTGCTTTCTATATAAAGTAAATACTGATAAGTCTTTCCTTTGGCATAAAAGAATGTGCCATGTAAAATTTAATAACATGAATAAATTTGATTAATAATGATTTGGTAACTGGAATGCCGAAGAAAGAGTTTACAAGTGATGATCACTGTGTTGCATGCCCGAAAGAGAAGCAACACAAGGTTTCTCACAAACAAAAGAAAAAAACTCCATCACTACTCCTCTACACTTATTATAAATGGATATCTCTGGCCTCACTAGTATAATTAGTCTAGGAAGGACTTCATACTATTTGCTGATCACAGATGACTTCACAAGATTTACTTGGGTCTTTTTCCTTAGAACTAAGGATGAGACTCCTGAGATCTTGAAGAATTTCATTTTGAAAATTGAAAATCAATATGATCACAAGGTCAATACCATAAGATGTGATCAAGGAACTGAATTTAAGAACTAAATCCTTGAAATATTTTGTGATGAAAAGGTTATTACAAGACAATATAGTGCTCCTATGACTCCTTAATAAAATTATGTTGCTGAGAGGAGAAATAGGACATTGAAGCTGCAAGAACCATGTTATCTGACTCTAAACTATCCATCACCTTCTGGGCAGAGGCTGTCAACATTGCCTCTTATGTTTGAAACAAATTTTTAGTGGTTAAGACTCATGGTAAGACTCCTTATGAGTTGTGCACAAAATGTTGGACCCTGAAAGGATCATACATGCCAATTCAAGTGGTGGGTTGATGGTTGTTCTTCTGGAAATCCCAGAAGTCCAAGAACAAATGCGGATGAAGAATCTGCAAAGAAGAATACATGTGTCGGCTAATCGCATTTGTATATGCGGATGACATAGAACAAATGCTGACAAGTAGTTGTTCTTCCGCATTAACAAATATGGATAGCCTGAAACAAATGCTGACAAGTATTTGTGCATCCGCATTTACTAATGCGGATGCCCGACAACAAATGCGTATATGTGTTTGTTCATCCGCATTTGTCAATGCTGATGACCAAACACTAATGCTGAAGACCAAAAAGAAATGCTGAATAAGATCAACACATCCGCATTAGTCAATGTGGATGAACAAAAGAAATGCTGATGAAGACTTAGACTAGTTCTCTGATGTATAGGTCAGGGGTAGTTTAGTCATTTTATAAAAGGCATCTTGTTAGCCTATAAATTGAATAGAAAACCTTGTATGTGAGGTGACTGTTGATACACATTATAGACAATTAAAATCTTTTGTTTAGTCTTATATCTACAAGTTGTCTTGTTACTATTTAGTGCTCTTGTCCTAGCATTCATTGTAACCGATTACCTTCATTAATACAAACAACATTTATGAGTATTTCTTGCATTGAATGTTCCTTGATTGTTTGATTTCGCCTTACAATCATTGACTCAATCAACATGTTCGGTAACAGAGAATATCATTCTCAAACCTAGTTAATTGGTATCAGAGCTTTAGCTCTCGGTTCTTTTTTAGATCTGCCTAGATCTGAGCAGAACTCGAATGATCTGATGATTCAGTTACTAATAGAGTGTTCAACAACCTCTACTTAGCAAGCTGTAGAAATCTCTTCAATAGTCACTATCCATTTGTACTCATCTTCAAGAACAAACCTGTGAACAGTTGTTACAACAGAAACATATAAACATCAGAAGATCTGGTTATACATAATCCTGTTTGGCCTATTTGGACTAAGTTGAACTTAACAATCAAACTAATCATTATTCAAAAAGGTTAAAAATGACTTATTAAAAATGGATTCACATAATTTTTCTAAACTTGGTCATACTCCAAAACCACCCATGCTTATACACAAATATGAGTTTAAGCAATGGAAAATCATATTTATGAACTATATTACAGGTGTAGATCCAGACTACTGATTTCAATATGTAAAGGCCTACACATTCCTATGACACTTTCTACTGATCAAGTTGCAATATACAAAACCTCAAAAATACCTATTGAGGATCTCACACTTGATGATGATGATTACAAGAAGATAAAAGTTGATCTCAAAGCTTATTTTATACTCACTCAAAAACTAAAAAGGGATGTGATAAAAAGATTAGAAAAGTATAGAACTGCTAAAGCTGTTTAGGATTCATTGCTGATAATGTGTGAGGCAGTAGTGAAGTGGTTGAAATAAACAAGGACAAGCTTGTTAATCAATATGAAACCTTTCATCACTCCAAGGGGGAGTCAATCATTAAACAACTTCATAGATTTATACACCTGGTGAATGATTTAGAGATCATGGGGGTAACATACAAAGTCAAAGAACTGAACAAGAAGATGCTTTACAGTCTTCCAAAAACTTGGAAACAAAATGTTACAATGCTAAAAAACACTCTTGATCTAGAGAGTACCACCATGGATATCATGATTGCCAAGATAGAAGCCCTTGAACTTAATGAGAGGATCAGAAATCTTGATGGACCTCGAGTTATTGAAGCTTATAAATTTCCAACAGTCACTCACTCTGTAGGAAATGCATTCATCACTAAGGATGATGATTTTCTTTCCTCAAGAGATCAAGTGAAGACAACTAGTTTCATTGCTGCTCCATCAACTAACAAGCCTTCAACACCATCACAACCAACAGGGTTCTCTGCAACTCCCTGAACTACTCCTGAAGACCCAAGATCAGAAGAGCAAAAGGCAACTTACAATGCCTTTGTTGCTAGCTTTGAAGCTTACCTGAGAGGCAGACTCACTTCTGCTCATCTGATCCAGGAGGACTTGGAAGTAATGGATCCAGAAGATGTGGAAGAAATGGATTTGCAGTGGCAAATGACTATGATTGCAATGAGAGCCAAGAAGTTTTTTAGAAAAGGATGAAAGCTTAGCCTCAATAAAAACACCAAACTTGGATATGACAAATCCAAGGTAAAGTGTTTAAATTGTGGCATGACTGGCCACTTCTCCAGAGAATGTAATACTCCCAGAAGAAACAACAACAATTTCCAAAGGAATTCTCAGGGTCAGTCATCTCCACAACCAAGCACAAGCTTTCACTCCAACAATCAACAACAGAAGTATCATCATCAACAAATCAACAACCATATCAGAGTCAACCACAACTGACTAATCAAGCTCATAGAAGCAGTCAGTCATCCTCAAATGCTCTTATCATCAGACAAGATGGAGTATGTGATTGGAGTCTATATGCAGAGGAAGTGAACCCTCAATTTTAGAATCATGCACTCATGGCTGACATCAATGATGGTCCATCTCCTATGCCATCTGAGGTAAAATCCAACCTTTGTAGTGATAAATGCATTACTGAACTGCAATGTTATCGAGCACAATCATAAACTGGCTGATAAAATAAAAGAAGAAAAGGTCAAGTCAAAGATGCTTAAGAGCGAATTAAAGGCTTTGAAATTAAAATCAAATCTCTCATCTGTGACATTGAAAAATTGCATGGTGAGAAGTACACTCTTGCAACTACGAATGAGCAATTAACTAAAAAGTTAACTCAATCAAAAGCTGAACAAACACCTACTAAAGTGAAACTTGAAAAGTTTCAATTGTCTTCAGTCAAGCTGCAAGAGATGCTAGACTCATAAAAAGATCGCAAGGATATGTCTAGGATTGGGTATAATTCTTGTCCTCCACACTACAATGACAACTACACTGTCATGCCTGAATCTGTGCACTCAAAGAGCAAAATAAACCTAATACTATTGAATAAAAAACAATAGTAAAACAAGTCACAAATGCTCAAAACAAACCAAATGTTTACATTGAAACAAATGAGGAAAATATTAAATTAGGTCACCCAATTAAAATCAAGGAGTGTTCAGACAAGACAATGAATGTCATTAAACCATCAAGCCCAATCAAAGCCATTGTCCCATTTGTGAAATTTATACCTGCAATTTTAAAAAGGAAAAAGAAAGCTATGGCTTTAGTGAGATCTTCTACTAAAAGAAGTTCTGATTATGAGATTAAATCTCCAAAAAATTCAAGCAAATCAAACAAGGTTTCACTTCCAAAGAAAAGCAAAAGTTCACTGATTTCAAAAACTATAATTCAGTCAGACCCCCAATCATCAAAATCAAAACAAGGAGTAGGTTTTGAAATCTACAATAGGGAGCATGTAAATCAGTTTGAACAAAAAGTCAAGAAAAGGTTGAGGAAACAAAACAGCCTAAAACAATCAACAAAAGTAGTGTAGTGAAACAAACTACTAAAAAGGCTAATTTTTCTTCTTACCTTAAATAAAAGAATGTGACTCAGTTGAGATCGGGTAAATCAAATGAGTCAGCAACAACAAAATCAGATTCAAGAAACAAACATATGTATTATGACATTTGTGAAATGTCTAATCATAAAATAGAACAGTGATTTTTTAATCAATATTACTCTATCTGTGACATGAACAATCATTCCACCAAAAACTGTATTTTAATAAATATTGTTTAGTCTATGATATGAACAATCACAATACATATGATTGTTACTTCAAGCAAAAAGGTTTGAGAATTCCCCAAAACAAGCTCATCTCACGAATATCATCTGTGAAAAATCAGAAGTCATTTTCATAATAATCAATCTAGGACTTTTAGTTCAGATAATGACTTGGGTAACATAAAAGAGTTGAAGAAGATTCAAAGAAACAAATATCATAACATCAAGCAAACGTATGATCTTCCTAAAACAAAAATGATGTTTGATAATAAAAATTGGGTTAGATTTCTTCAAAGAAATAGGGACCAAAGGTTTCATTATTCTTCTGACTCTTCAGTTGATATTAATGACATGAAACATTCAAAATATAATCAGAAATCTCCCAGAACACCTCTCTCTAAGTCACAGTTTAGAGGAAAGTACCAAGAAGTCACCATCTTGGATAGGAACGGGAAACCCAAGACCGTTATAGCTTGGGTTCCATATTCTAATTAGTTCTTTTGTGCTTGCAGGGTCATCCATATAGGTCCAATAGCTTATGGTACATGGACAGTGGATATCCCGACACATGACTGGAGATCGTTCAATCCTTCATGACTTTAAGCATATACAAGGAACTACTATGGCATTCGGAGGAGATTCACTTTTTTCTAATTGTAATAAAAAATTACAATACTCCAAACCAAAGCTTGGAGTATTTAGGGTTTAGGGTTTAAGGTGGCATTCAGAGGAGATTCACTGTTCAGCGTGCGTCAAAAGGAAACAACATAAATCTTCCCACAAACCAAAGCTTGTGAACACAAACAATACTCCATTGAAGCTACTTGATATGGATCTTTTTGGACCAACTCATGTTATGAGTATTGGAAAGAAACAATATTGTTTGGTGATCATTGATGACTTTTCAAGATTTATATGGGTTTTCTTCTTACTTCTTAAAAATGAAGCATCCCAAATAATAAAAGATTTTATCCTAAAAATTGAAAACCAACTTGATCATAAAGTCAAAAAAATAAGAAGTGATAATGGAACAGATTTTAAAAATGAAGATATGAGTTCCTTTTATGAAACAAAAGGCATTGCTCATCAATTCAGTGCAGTTAGAACTCCTCAACAAAATGGGATAGCTGAAAGAGAAATAGAACACTGATTGAAGCAGCAAGAACAATGCTAGCCGATACTAAACTGCCAATTACCTTCTGGGCAGAAGTAGTCAACACATCGAGCTTTGTGCAAAATAGAACTCTAATTGTAAAAGAAAATAACATGACTCCTTATGAACTATTGTTTCACTGAAAACCATTTATTGGATTTTTCAAGTCATTTGGTAGTCCTGTCTCAATATTAAACACCAGAGACTATTTGGGAAAATTTTCATCTAAGTCTGATGAAGGATTCTTTGTAGGTTATTCTTGAGTTTCAAAGGCTTACAGAGTGTTTAATCCTAGATTAAACATTATTGATGAATCAACAAATGTTCAATTCAAGGAACATTCATTTCCTAAATCTACAAATGGTCACGATTGGTTGTTTGACATTGACTCATTTACAAAATCTTTTGATCAATTTCAATTGTCTGATGTAGGAAATATACCTTCAGGCGAACCTCATTCAAGAGTAGAAAGAAGAAATGACTTTCCAATGGTTCCTCCAACCTCTTCTGAACAACTAAATGAAGATGTTCCACTACAAACTGATCCTGTCAGACAACCATCTCAAAATCAAAGTGTTTCAACTGAAGCTAGTCCCAGCTTGTTACCATCACATTTAGAAGACCCATCAACTGAGGTCAGAAATCATGATCAAGCTACTCCTCCAGTTGAAACAGAAAGAACATCAAATGATGGAAGCAATCAAAGTGCTGTTAATGCTGAAGCAGTCATGAAAACAAAATCTAATTATCATCATAATTCTCCAACAGTCAAATATGAAGGTGCCTCTCATCATGATGATCTAAATATCTCCAATCTTGATGTAACAATTGTTGGTGACTCAATTCCAACCACCAGAATACACAAGAATCATCCAATAGAAAGCATTATTGGTGAACTTAATGAAAGGGTGACAAGAAGCAAGTCATGTATTGCAAACATCTGTTTGTTATCATGCTTTCAAGACAATAGCTGGATTGAAGCAATGTAGAAAGAATGATTGTAGTTCAAGAAGTAAGAAGTATGGAAACTGGTAGATCTTCCTAAAGGACAATACCCTATCAGTACTAGATGGCTGTATAGAAACAAAACTGGTGATAGAGGAATTGTCATAAAAAACAAAGCAAGACTAGTGGGACATGGGTATACTCAGGAAGAAGGAATTCACTATGACAAAGTGTTTGCACCTGTTGCCAGATTAGAAGCAATAAGAATCTTTCTTGCATACTCAGCATTCATGAAGTTCACTATTTATCAAATGGATGTAAATTGTGCTTTCTTATATGGAAGGATTCCTGAAGAAGTCTATGTGAGTTAACCACCTGGCTTTGATGATCCTAAATTTCCTCACAGGGTTTACAAGCTTGACAAAGCCTTGTATGGTCTTCACCAAGCCCCAAGAAAGTAGTACGAGACTCTATCTTCTTTCTTTCTTGAAAATGGGTATGAAAGAGGAAAGATTGATCAGACTCTCTTCAGAAAAAGAAAAGGAAGAGACATGTTGCTCGTCCACATCTATGTGGATGATATCATTTTTGGCTCAACAAACAGGCTACTCTGCAAAGATTTTGAAGATCACATGCATTCAAAATTCCAAATGAGTGCAATGGGGGAAGCTACATTCTTTCTAGGAGAGCAAGTCTAATAGACAACAGATGGAATCTTCATTAATCAATCGAAATACGTGGAAACAATGTTGAAGAAATTCCACCTTGCTGACTGTCAGTCCATAATTGACACCTGTTGATACTAAACTTAAGATAAGACCTGATCCAGAAGGCAAATCAATGGATTAGACACACTATTAATCTAAGATCGGTTCACTTATGTATCTAACAGTCAGTAGGCCTGACATTATGTTTGGTGTTTGTGTGTGTGCTAGATATCAAGCAGATCCCAAGGAATCTCATGTGAATGTTGTCAAAAGGATATTAAGATATCTCAAGGGATAACCTGCTCTTGGATAGTGGTATCCAAAGTAAGGATATTTCAATCTCTATGCCTTCACTGATAGTGATTATAGAGGATGCAATTTGAATAGGAAGTCCACTTCTAGTGGTTGTCAATTTCTTGGTCCCAGACTGGTCTCTTGGCAATGCAAGAAACAGACAAATGTATCCGTTTCAACAGCGGAAGCTGAGTACATTGAGCTTGTTGCTCTTAATTTCTCTAGATTCAAAACTAGATGCTTGATTATGGTTTTAACTTCATGCATACTCCAATTCACATTGACAACACAGCAGCTGTTTATTACAAATAATCCAGTTCAACACTCATAAACAAAACACATTGAAATTAGATATCACTTCTTAAGAGATTGTGCTGAAAAAGGGTTAATCAAATTGATTAAAGTTCCCACTGAAAATCTATTGGCTGATTTATTCACCAAGGCATTTGAACCTAGTCGGTTTGAATTCCTAGTTCAATCAATTGGCATGATTAACCTTGAATAAAATCAAACAAAACATCAAATAAAATGTAAATTTTAGAAAATTAGAAAAAGAAGTCAATTTTGATAAAGAAAAAGATCTATGTACCTTAGGAAATGATATAATTACAGTCGTTATATCATTCAATGTGCTTAGTTTAAAATTTAAAAGACTAACATGACTTTCCTGATATGTGGGTAGGCTCAACTTGGAAGAGAAGATATATGTTATGATGAGTTAAAACCTTATTCAATGGTAAAACATTCATCTCAGAGTACAAGTATGTATTGTCTTATCTAAGTGGATGTGTGTGTAGTAATCTAAAGACACCAGGTAATGATACTTTATGAATCCCTTTCACCTACATCAAGTTTCATCTCTATTTTGCTAAGCAAATACCTAAAGAAACAAGCACATAGTGCAGATGTATTGATCCAATAGATTCCCAATAAGGAACACATCCAAATTGGATGAATCTATAAAAATAATACATTCCTTGTGAATGAGCAAAAGAATCCAATCATGGATCTCCTTCCAAAGTGAAGTGAAAAGAATCCTAATGTGGATCAAATCATGAAAAGGATCAAAGTAAAAGAATCCCAATGAGGATCAGTGAAAATGAGATCTCGTAACTTAAGTGACCTGGTAAATCAAGTTGTGAAACAATTCTACTATATATTACATGAGGATGACTGATCATTCCATGCTTTTATGAGTGAGGTACATGTTGAATAATCAAACAAACAAAAACATGATAAATATCACATGGATTAAAATATTAACTAGGTAAGAGTTTAAGAGGACAATCATACTTTTAATCAATAAGTTCATAAACATGTCCATTTTATTACAAAAGAATACACATGTGTAATGTAAGATTGATATGATCCCAACAAAAGGTATACTTCTCTTCATTCTTAAATCAAAAAAACAAAAAATCAAAAATAATTCATATTCAAAAGTTATAAATCTTTAAAGTTTCTATCTAGGTATGGATATAAACTTTTTAGGGGGAGTAATTTAAAATTTTGATCAGTTTGTATAGATATTTACTTTTTTAAATTACTTTCTTAAAACTTCAAAACAAATCAAAAAGAAATTGTCTGTGTTGGTGCAGAAGTTATACTATTATATCTTAGCTTATGCAGATTCATGAAAGCATAAGAAGTCCAAGATCAGTCAATCAATGGGAAACTTGTATCATCTCTGATATACAAGTCAATCCAAGCAAGAATTGACAACCCCAACAACTTCATAAGACACAAATCAATCAAAGACAGTTCTTCATAACAAGAAAGAATAATCAAACATAATAATATCTTTGCAGAAACATTAAGTTTTAACTAAGGTCAAAATTTAATGCGGGTAAGTGTATTGGTTAATGTGGGTGAAGGTAACCCATGCATATAACCAATGTGTGTAAAGGTTTATGTCATTTAAAACCAAGTGAAACTAATGCAGACAAGACAACTATACCGTAGTGTCAAAAAACTAAAATAACATAAAATACATGAATGTTTGGTGTTAAATACCTATGCGGACAAAAGTGGTCTACCGCATTTCTTAACGTGGAACACCTTTGCAATGCTGCATTTCTTTTTACTCATCCACATTTCTTTAATGTGGTTGATATCAACACTTCATGTGTATCAAAATGAATAAACAAAGTGCTTAATCTCTTCTGTTATCATGATGAAAGTCAATAAATGCGGACATCTTCATTGGTAGCCGCATTTGTTGAAATAAATGTGGATAAAGGAATTTTACTCTACTGCATTTGTTATAGTGAACAAATGCTAACTAACTTTGTTTAGCCGCATTTTTAACAGTACATAAATGCTGACTAACTTTGTTCAGCTGCATTTGTAATAGTACAAAAATGCTGACTAACTTTGTTCAGCCGCATTTGTAACAGTACACAAATGCTGCCTAACTTTGTTCAGTCGCATTTGTAACAGTACACAAATGCTGACTAACTTTGTTCAGCCGCATTTGCAACAGTAACAAATGATGACTACCTTGTTCAATCGCATTTGCTATAATGAACAAATGTTGTTAAGTTTTTACTCTACCACATTTGTAATAGTACACAAATGCTAATGAACAAAACTCATCCGCATTTGCTATAGTGATTTTAAAAATTGATCGCAATTGACTGAAACTTATAATTTTTTTGTAGAAGACATTAATTCACTATTTAAAAGCCATTTCAAAAGGTCATTTAATACTTTTTAAATTTAAAAGACTTTATAGTGCAATGAGCGAAATTTACTGTTCTTCATCACTCATCATCTTCATCATCAAACATGTGTTCTACTTTTATCTTATCTCATTTGTCCTATACTTTGATTCCCTACAACTGTAGTATCAAACAAAAAGTGATAATCTTTGAAATTTATGACCTAAAATGTCAGACCTTTGAACCTGTAATGAACTTAGAACCCTAGGTTAAAATGGTGATTCAAAATCAAACTTGGATTAAGAAATGATGATGATTTTCGACTGCAATGAACAAGTTAACTAAGAATATAACAATAAACAAGTGATTTGCACCATGATTTTCACCACCTTGTTCATCGCATGAACATTGCATAATAAAAGATTTAAAATTAAAAAACAAATTTTGATTCTAAGAGTTAAAAAGGGTAAAAAAACAACAAAAATTATCATTTCAAGCATGTATAAAAAAATAACAACGATTATTCATGATAACATCAAGTATAGGTATAAGTCCTATGGAACAATACCTATACGCATTCAATTTTGACCATAAAAAATGAAAATGAGAAATTTCACTTGATGCATGTTGTACAATCTGTTGAGTATTATCAATCTTTCTAATTCATATGCCTCTAATGCAGGGTACATGGCAAATCTCATTTGGAGCAAGCTCCATAATGTCAGCGGTTATCTTGACCCTGATGTACCTGAGGTAGAAGGTCTAGGAGACATGATCAGATTTATATCCACTACCAGAGTTACTCATGCAATCACTGTTAGACCAATCATTTATGAGAGATTTATAAGGTATTTTTGGAGCACTGCTAAGATGATAAAGATAGGTGGTGTAAGGACTCTGTCTGGAAGAATCACTGATCATCATACTCTGAACGTCTGAACAAACTATGAGACAGTGTCTATAGTTTGGGGATGATGCCAACACTCCCTTAGAGCTTGAAGATGATGATATTACTTCTTTCTTTACAAATATTGGATATGAGGGAGGATATGAAGGCAAACAGATTGTTAAAGGATTGGTTGACTTACAATGGAGGTTCCTGATTCATCTTTACAAACATTGTTTGTCAAAGAGGAAGACCGGATGGAATGACATTCCAGTGATCACCTCATTTGCTATATGTGCATTATGCACTAACAGACCATTCAACATGTCTGCTTATGTGTTTAATGGTCTGGTATCAAACATTCAGGAAGGGAGAAGACATATGTTCTTTATGTATCCAAGGTTCTTGAAATGCCTCATCAATGAAGCTTTTCCTAACATTGTACCTGAAGGACCTGTGCTGGATATTCCTCGTTATAATGCCAACTCTTGGAAGTACATCAAGAAGAGAGATCCTAGGAACTTTTACAGTGGAACCTTCTTTCCATTGTTGCCCTAGATGTTACAACAGATAAATCCAGAAGAACAAGCATAAGAGGCTCCTGTTGATGAGACTGATCAAGAAGAAGAACAACTTGCTCATGACTAACAAACTTGTTGGATCAAGAAGAAGGCTAATGCAACCAAAACTATATCACTTAAGTTATTTTGGTGTTGCATGCAAAGGCTTCCGAAGCTTATCATGGAACTTCCGAAGGTTGTAGAGTTCTTCCGAAGACAAAGGGAAAGACCAACTTCCGAAGATAGAACTCTACTTCCGAAGACAAATGCATACTTCTGAAGTTCAAGACTTAGAAGAATAAAGTAAAGATCA
>BJCM01015699.1:0-16654 GCA_018326385.1 Flaveria bidentis
AAAAGCAACGTTTTAGAAAACCTATTTTCTAAATTGGTGTCATTATTTATTTGTATGATCTTATCAACGAATAAATACTTATTGGTGTTTGTTTGGCTTGTTATTGGGTATGACCCGACTTGGATCATATCACACTAGCCATATCAATTTAATATGTATCTTGGGCAGATCAATTCCTTCAAAATTCAGCTTTTATTACTGCTTCAAATTCTTTACATAAAGCTTCGTTTTTGGAACCGAAGATTATGTCATCAACATAGATCTAAACTAGCAGTAAGTCACCATCGTTTTCTTTGATGAACAATGTACAGTCAATCACTCCTCTGCGAAAGACGTGTTTCACCAGATGAGTCGAGAGTTGTTCATACCATGCTCTTGGGGCTTGGTGGAGCTCGGAGAGAGCCTTATCCACCTTGTAAACTTTGTCCCGATGATATGGATCCTCAAATCCTTCGGGTTGACGGACATACACTGTCTCCCGGATCTCATCATGAAGGAATACACTCTTCACATCTAGTTGATAAACTTTTATCTTCATATAAGATGCATAGGCTAGGAAGATATGGATTGCTTCCATTCTCGCCACAGGTGCAAACACTTCATTGTAATCAATACCCTCGACTTGTCAAAATCCTTGAACTACAAGTCGAGCTTTGTTTCTTATTATGACCCCTTGGTCATCTTTCTTGCATTTCAAGACCCATTTGGTGCCAATGACCTTAGCACCTTTAGGTCTATCTACTAGTGTCCATACTCCTAACTTCTTGAATTGAAGAAATTCTTCTTGCATGGCACTCACCCATGCCTCATCGTTTAGGGCTTCACTTACATATTTTGGCTCAAATTAAGACATAAACCATCGATACGCACCATCTTGAAGATATCCCTTTTCCATCATAGAGGCATAATCAGCTGAGTATAGTTGACTTCTTGTATGTACTCCTGATCGAACATCTACAATGACATTATCCAAAGGATGATAAACATTTAGTCGTGATCCAGGAGTGGTGGGAACAACTACCTTATTATCCAGATTGTGAACACCAGGTTTAGTATCCGAGGCAGTGGGAGTGTGAGGTTTCGAAGTGTCAGAGGCATCAACATCAGATGCTTGTGTACTTGTAGTAGTAGGAACCTATTCCTCCTGATCCACCTGATCATTTGCCACGTCTTCATCGTCAGAGGAGGAGTCACTTATCTCAAGTGCTCCCCCCGAAGAACTAGAAGACTCACCTTGTGACACTGAGGTTGTCGAGTCCAGTGATGGTGTATTTAAAACATCGTACATCATTCTTGTTGATAACTCATCCTCAGGAGGGGAGAGAGGAATGTTGAGGGACTTAAAGAATCCATCATAGTCGTAAAAGAATGAGAGTCCTTTTCCAGCAAAGGGGGTGGTGTATCTCTGTACATCAACATTGCACCACACTTCTACTTGACCCGTTGAGTTGTTATAAACTCTCTTATTCGGTATGTTGTATCCTAAGAAAATTCCTTCTTCAACCTTCTCGCTGAACTTCCCTTACTGATTTTTCTTCAGTAGCGTACATGGTGCGCCAAATAGTTCTAGGTACTCCAGATTTGGTTTACGTCGTTGGAGCAACTCATAGCACGTTTTACCATGACGTTTGACTACTAAGACTCGATTGAGGGTGTAACATGCGTTATCTACTGCCTCATTCCAAAATTGGGTAGGCAGTTTCAAGTCTCCTAGCATCGTCTGGGCTGTCTCTATCAAGCTTCAATTCTTTCTCTTAGCAATTCCATTCATTTGAGCAGTGTAGGCAGATGTGAACCGGTGCACAATTCCTTTTTCTTTGCAGAATTCCTCCATCCACTGGTTCTTGAACTCGGTATCGTTGTCTGAGCGAACTTGCCTTACCTTCAGCTTGTAGAATGACTCCAATGTAGTTACCAGCTCTTTGAATGATTCAAATGTCTCTGATTTAGATTTCGGAAACATCATCCAAGAAAATCTTGAGTAATCATCCGATACTACATAGCAGTACAAATCGCCGGCAATGCTCTTTGTACTAACTGGGCCAAACAAATCCATGTGAAGAAGCTCATGATGCAGGTCAATTTAGCGAACTTTCTTTGCCCTATGACATTTCTTTGTTTCTTTCCCTTTCTTACATGCGACACAAAATCCGGTAATTGGAAGTTCTTAACATTTACTCCACGCACTAGATCATTCTGGATCAAGTGATTCATCTTTCGTGGATTAATGTGTCCCATTCTCCAATACCAGGAGATTGAGTCTTTCTTTGTTGCCTTTGACAAGAAGCATTGTACATTATGATCGGTTGTGGAGGCCTTTGATAGGTCCACCACGTACAAATCGTTATATCTTGAAGCTAACATTAAAACTTGGTCCTCCCGGGATAATGAAGTCCTTTTTTAGAACATAGCACTTCTTGTTGTCAAATACAACCTTGAATTCTTTATCACATATCTGGGAGACAGAGAGTAAGTTATTTCAAAGTTGTTGAACCTAGTTTACCTTATCAAACTTCACTTTCTAGTTTCCCACTTCCCCTTGTGCAGTGATATATCCTCCTTTATTTCGAGCAAATGAAATGTGTCCTCTTTTAATTTGTTTGACATTTGATAGGAGAGACAAGTTCCTAGTCGTGTGCAAACATCCATATATATTTTTCTCTAAAGCCATCCAAACATCCATATATATTTTTGTTTTCATATTCTATTATAGACTTTGATGCCCCGCTATCAACAATCAAGGTATTTGTAGTAGCACTATAGCGGACACCCTGCACATTCAAAGGAAATGATTAATTTAGGTTAGCGACCCAAGCCTTAACTGGCTTGGGTGACCCGGAGGAATCACACATCATAAACTCTACCCACTGCCCATTTGAGGGTGAGGGCAAATCAATTTTCTTCTTGTGCTCGTTATTAGACACTAGACTTGATTTTTCTTTCCATAAGCCAGTTTCGTGTACGGCCTGTTTGTGATAAACAGACGACTGGCTTACTTTTTGAACTTTATGTTCACTAATTTATTTAGGTGGAGTGATAGAACTTTTTTTCGAAGAACTTGGTTTAATATCATGAAGTTCAATTTTCTTTCTAGGTATCTGATAATAAGGACAACTGGAAGCGATGTGTCCATACTTTCCACAATTATTGCATGATCTACTTTCGACATGTTGGTGGAACCGTTTCTGTGGGAAAGTGTGTGGCACAGGTGTGACTTTAGTCTGTTTGGGTTTGGACACTTCTTGTTTAGATGTTTTATCTTCTTTAACAAAATTCATTGTTTGAACATTTTTAACATCTTTACCCTTTTGTTTATTTGGAGTAAGACATGGTTTTTCAAACTGTTCATCCAAATTGACAATAGGCATCTTACCTTTAGATTTTAAAGTGTCCTCCTTCTATTTAGAGATAGATTCCACCGAGTTACTCGTGAAATCTAGATCATTAACTAGAGGAGTGGACACCACATGATCCTTGATTGGATTGTTATTTATTGGTCTACATTTAGCATTCAACAATATCTCATGTGGTGGTGGAACCACTTTGTAACCCAACCCCTCCCCGTTGTTACGTTCTTTCACTAAGTGCTGGACTATGTGTGAAAAACTGGTCCAACTGTGCAATTTTTGTTTTAACGAGTTGACTTCGACTTCCAAAACTGATTTTTCTTTCTTAGTTTCTTCCAGGGAGTTTAAATAGAACTTTATATCATTTTCTTGATTAAAAGCAACAACTTTGGTTACCCTTAGTTGTTTATTTGAGAGTTTTATTTTCTCTTTATAACTGTGCTCATTTTGTTTTAAAATCCGGTTAGCTTCTATGCACAATTGTAGGTCATTTACTAAGCTATCATTATGATCTAATAACCTAGCAAATTTTGAATCTATGCTTTCTCTAAATTTATTACATTCATTACAAGCATCACTTTCAAAAAGTTGGTCTTTGTTACTTACCTGTGAAGATTCAGTTGAATCAACCATCATTGCAGAGTTTGACTCCTCAGATGTTGGGAGATTCTGAACATGTTGTTCTGAGATCCTCTTCATTCAGGTGATTGACCATATTTGCAGTATCTTCATGATCTGACATTACTAGTTCAACTGCTATATCACATTCACTTGCAGTGTCATCATCCAAACCCTTAACATTTGCAATGTTTGAGTCATCCGGAGATACAAAACGAAAGGTCCAATCTTGACCTTTGTCGTCTTGTGCAGTCAACGCCTTTGTATCTTTGCTTGACGCGACAGCTCCACTCGTGGATTTGTCTTGATGGTTGAATGATGAGAAAGGATTCCCTTTACCTATCTTCTTGGGCTTTACACATTCACGTTTGAAGTGCCCCTTTTCTCCACAGTTAAAACAGGTAACTTTGGTATTGTCGAAACCAAAAGTTGTATCGTTTGTGGCTATCACGTTCTGTCTAGTTTTCTTCATAAACTTCTAAGCTCTTCAAACTGCACTTGCCAAAGCCCACATAATGTCCATTCTTTCTAATTCATTCTCATCCACCTGCTCATAATCCTCATCTGCCAGATGGCAATTCCTAATCTTTCCTGCAACTAGACCATCATAAGAATGAACAACTATAGCTAATAGGTCCATATGCTCCTTTGCAACCTCAACAGCACTTGCCAAAGCCCACATAATGTCCATTCTTTCTAATTCATTCTCATCCACTTGCTCGTAATCCTCATCAGCCAGATTGCAATGTCCAATCTTTCCTGCAACTAGACCATCATAAGAATGAACAACTGTAGCTAATAGGTCCATATGCTCCTTTGCAACCTCAACAATAATATTACCGAGATTCTCGGTCTTCAACTTCGTAGCATTAGCTTCCGATGTGATATATTGGGTACTAGATGGCCCTGACGTTTCAGATTCCTGAAGCTGTAGGTTGAGAAGGAGTGGTTGAACTAGACACAAATACCGTTTGAAGAGGTGCTCCTGAACTTGTTGAAGTGGATGTGGATTTATAAAGTGAAGGATTCTGGTCATAGGATCCTTTTTGTGACCTGTATTTCATCCTCAATTCCTCCTCTCTCAATTTCAGGATGAAGTCGTTTATGTCTAATTTTGCCAGTAAATTGTTCTATCTCAAATTAGACACAAACGACTCCTACTTCTCTGGCAAACCATCGGCAAAGTTTGAGACCTTATCTTCCATTGACGTTGTGACTCCATAAGTGTGCAGCTCACTCATTAAATGGTAGAATCTGTCTATGACATCATCCAAGCTTTCTTTACCCATAGAATAGAAGTTATCAAACTCCTTCTTCAAAGATTTTGCCTTTAGAGCTTTCAACGATGCATTCCCATTGTATCATTTCTCCAATGCTTCCCATAACTTCTTTGCCTGTTTGTTCTCAGAAAACTGGTGGAATATATCCTTAGCTATCGACTGAGTCAACAGAGCATAAACTTTCTTCTCAGCATTGTACTTCACCTTCTGGCTATCAGTCATGCTACCCAAGGTAAGTTTAACACCATCAGCACCAACCAGCATGCTATAACCTGTCTCGATTGATACCCATAGATTTGGGTCAACTCTATTTAGATAAATCTCAAACCTTTGCTTCCATTGTGGGTAAATCTAACGTTATTAGTTTAGGTGGCTTATTGTGATTCCCTATTTCATTTTCCAGAAGCAAAAGGTTCTGGATACGTGAGTCTCTACCGGTAGTAAACGCGGAGTATTGATCTTCCATTTCTATAAACTTTGAACTTTAACCTAAGACTTATTCACTCGTGCGAATGGAGAGGTGCGGATGGACCAATCATGCAATTGAACAAATGCGGATGGGTCAATCGTGCGATTAGACTAATGCGAATGAACAACCGTGCGATTGGACAAATGCAGATTAACAATGCGAATGGGGTGGTTCAGTCGTACGAATGGACAGACGACTGAGTTCAATCATGCGTACGGGATGTGCGATTGAGTTCAGTCGTGCGATTGATCCAATCGTGCGACTGAAGGCTGATGTTTTTGAAAATTCGAAGGTTTTTGATACTTTGACACAAAAACACGAATTTTCAAGAACCCTAATCCACTCTATGCCGAAAAACTTAAACTTTTAGATCTGGAGACACTCAAAATACTATTTTACTAAAAAAGGTGACTTTTTTGAATGAAAAACTTGATATTTGCACCAAAACTAATTGAATCACATGCAAAATAAAGAGCCAAGGCTCTGATACCACTTGTTAGGGGGACCGTGTACGACGAAGTACTAACTAATTCTGCGCGTATACCATATCAAATAGTATGGAATCCTATTTGATTGGCGATCCAATCAGGGAGAACACCGTTCAGATCAATCTAATGATTAATGAAATGTTAAGGAAGAATAGAACACGATCAACTGTGATCTATGAACTTGGAACAGGTTTTCTTGAGTCTCTGGACGGCTAAGGTACGATTATGTGCGTAGGTATTCGAATTGTTACGTTTTTCCATGAATTAGGTGGTATTTATAGGTTAGGGTATTCCAATCGTACGACTGAACCATTAGCATGGTTCAGTCATGCAACTGAATCATGCGATTGATCCATCCGCACGACTGAAGGTTTAGTCGTGCGACTGGTCCATTAGCATGAAGTGCTCATGCGTATGGTCCATTGGCATGGTCCATTCGCATGAAGACTTCATACGATTAAGTTTAAACACATTTCTCAACCATTATTGACTAAGAACTATGTAAACAACCACAAACCTATATAGTTAATTCAATATGCATTATTACAAAATAAACAATGAAATATTAAACATTATAAGCATCAACCACATATTGTATTTCATTCATACCCATTCAATTACATATATGTAAGACATGATAGACATTTACATTAAGCTCCTAAACTAGGTACATATGTATCAACATTGAGAAAGATAAACTTTAGAGCAACTATTCACCATTGAAACTAATCCAATCATTATTCCATCAAAGATCAATATGTCCAAAATAGAGATAAAAGAAATTACATTCAAGATACAAGGCTAAACTACCAGTGATCATATCTAGGTGGGTGGTTTCTGAATTGATTGGGCCTACTTATGTTTGTACCCATTCTAGATATAAACATTAGCTTTTAACAATTATCTTTTTTAAGTGTTTACATTCATGAATTGAATAACAGTTTAATCATTAATGGGTGGTTGTGAATAAGTGTCTAGGTTGTTGCATTGGTTAGTTTGTTAATAAAATTAAAATAACTTGATATCTTGTTGGTAATCATCCTTAAAACATATGATAAATGAATCGTTTGTATATGATATCTTAATTAAGTATAATTTAGGTTGCATAACCAAATCACATCACTAAAATGGGGTGTGACCCCTTCATCTTATTAATAATCGTCCACCTTGTGAGGGATGTTAGCCCCACAACAAATTCTAACTTTTAAGTTTTAACTTTCAAATATTTTTGAATTATTCTAAATTGTTACATGTCCTACTCTATATCATGTTTGCTGTAACTAGCACCAAGCCCTTAGTAACAATGTTGTATTTAAACTTGGTATTTGAGTAAATGTAAATTTAGTTTTGGTTATACTTTTATAATGGGTTTCTTACAAGGTATTCATTGCTAAATAATAGGTTGGTTCCCTTGCACTTGCATGATGCCATCAATATCATCTTTCTTGGGTAATGGTCTGTCTCAAACATCCTTAATATCAACAAGATTATTAGACATTGCAGGATCGGATAAGGTCACTTAACACAAGTGTTATCTCTCAAACTTACTAAGACACACTCGAATAATGATGTGAAATCATTTAAGAGCTAATAATAATATATTAAGTAAACAAACACAAGAAATAGTTTTCTTGTATATATTACTTCTCAACTCAAAGTTTACAAGACTCTTAGAAGCATACAAACTAAGTTTACAATGACAACTATATATACTACTATCTACAGCCAGTTATATTAAGATTACTTACAAAAAATATGCTACATTGTTATAAGTAAGGTTTCTAAAATAAAATACTATCCTCGATTAGGTAGTCATGATAAGTCCATGACTTATCTTTTGTTACCAATAAAAGTTGGTAATTGTACTTACTGATAAACAACGAACAGTGAGATAAAGTATGGTCATGGGTGTGGGAAAACGCCTTGTAGTATCTCAGAGGTTGTAGCAACTTATCAGACAGACCATACTTATATCCATTGGTTCATAGTAGATTCTTTCAAAGGTTAACTGGTTTCAAAAGAACAAATTTTTCTAAAGCCATTTATACTAAGGAATAGTCTACTTCTTTCGAGACTTCTATTGATCTTCAAGTCTTTATACTTCAAAAGTCTTTCTCTTGAAACCTTCCAAGTGTTTTTCTTCAAAAGAGTGCTTACTTAGTCTTTGGAAGACTGAGTTCTTTATTGGAACTTCTTCTATCTTTATACTTCGGAAATGCAATTTTACCTTTGAAATTCTTTGTCAGATATACTAAAATTGTTAAGTGTTGTTTTGGTTGCACCAGTCTTACTTGACCCAACAAACTCCCTCTAGGCTAGTGCTAATCAAACTTCACTATCTTCTGCTTCTCAAAACTTTCAGCACCAGGGAAAGTAAATATCTATATGTCGCTTTGTTCTTTCTGGAGGTAGTATTGAGAAGTTTATCCATGTCATTTATAGATAATAGGTATAGTCTGTTACTTTATATGACATGTACCCTTTGTTGTGGCCCTCGGTAGAGAATTAGTTGACAAGAGTTGTAGTCATACTCCCATCTAACTATGTTTCCTAATCCGTCCCTTCAACCATCTGATGGAAGGTCTTTCCTTTGATTAACCCTTCTTTTTATTCCTGGTCTCTCTATTTCAACTTTTCTTTAATCCTTGCTTTTGTTGTCAACTCAACAAGGTGAAGGCAACTCAGATGATTCCGAATATGAGCAGCTATCTTAGAGTTGGAGGGTTGGAAAATGCATTTTCAGCTAACTCAGTAATGTCAAACTTGCTCGAGTGTAATACAGATAGAGTGTTTAGTTTGTTGGCATCACCATTCTCTCTTTCCACAACAAAGTTCTAAGAAGAATCTCGAAACCTCCATTGGACAATCTTATTCCTAGGAATAAGGGGTTAAGATGGTAGCTTGTTCCCCTTTCTTGTGTCCAAGAGAGTCACTAGTCTTCTTCTTAGCTTCTTCTCTTCTTCCCTAAGGAAGTCAGAGTTAGTTGCCAAGAGCTAAAGAGCTTGGTCCAATGTTCCCCTAGGTAGATCAAGAAATCATCTCCTGTGAGGGAATATGAAGATCCATCAATGAAGGACATTTTGATAAACCCTTCCTCACAAGAAACATCGCATAGTATGGTGCGGTTTATAAGCTTCCTCTTGATTTCCTTGAATTCTTCTAAGGTTAGAGGCTTTGATGGTTGAGAGGATGACTTGGGTGGTTGATGGGTAGATGATGGTTGAGTTCTGGGAAGTGTTTTGGGTTTTAGTATGGGTAGTGGAGGTTGTTTTTGTGAAGCAATGGGTGAGGATGAGGGTATGGTTGATGGTGTAGGTTCAGGGGGTAAGGTTTAGTTTTGATTGGGAAGGGAAAGGGTTTTGTTTCAGGTTTAGGTTGAGGTTGGAGTTAAGGTTGAGATATAGGTTTGGGTGTCATTCTCTGTATACTTTGGTATACCTCCTTCCTTCTTCCTAAGCGAATGTCAGCCTTGATGTCACAGACATGTCGTTGTAGGGTATTTTCTGACATGGGGCCAACTTTTCTACTAGAGAAGCCGTGAGCTTTGAGATATGCCTTCATCCTGATTTTTCTCCCACTTCTTAGTAGCCACAAGTTCTGCTTCCTCCTCTTTCTTATTCTTCTCCCTTAACTTCTCCCTGGTTGCCCTCTTTCTCTCTTTATCCATCTAATCTTGTTCTTTGTGGAAAAGCCATAAGATCATATCATTGTCACGAGGATGTAGTTCTTCATGACCATATCCCTAAAAGCATAAGAAGGATATCCTCTCACTCCTCAGTTGTTGCTCATACTCTTCTTTCTTTCTTTTCTTCTCTCCTCTAAGGACAATCTTATTGCTTCCTCTTATTATTTTTGCAGCAGGGTTGCATTTTCCAACTCAACCAGGTCCTCTACTGGGAAGAGGAGCACTTTTTCACCTACCACTCCTAAGCTGACAAGTCTATCAATACTCTCCACTCTCTTCTTGTTGTTGATAGCCTCCTAGGCTGCTACAACTACTTTGCTACTTACAGCAAGTAGCTTTCAAGTGGTTTATCTACCTTTCTTTTTAAACTTTTCCATCCTTTCCTCCTCTAACAGTTCTTCCACAGTCATCTTTCTCTTACCTTTGATGTCTTCGAAAGCTTCAGCTTTTGGAGATTTTGGTTTAAAGGATTCAAGTTGGTGGGTGGGAATTTGAGCATATAGTGAGGAAGGAGTTTAAGTTAAAGGGATTTTGAGAAGGTCTTTACTATGTATCTCAGAGGCTAGTTGAAGAATCACCTATGTGATAATAAGATCATCAGGCGATGCAAATAACCCAATGATACCTTCCACAACTTAAATCTCTGCTTTAGAAGATTAGGTCATTACTTTAGAAGATAGTGGAATTGCACTACCTGTCCCAACTGATTCAGTTGCTGGGACATCAATCCCTATATCCTTTTCGAAATCAATCTGAGGTTCAATATGGACCTTAGGGTTATTAACTCCTTCCTCGGTGGTAGGTGATTAGAGAAGGCTTTTTTATTGAACAGGGTATTTTGAAGACAGGGTTGAAAGGGCTAAGCTACGTGTTCATCACTCTGTACATTTTCCCTCTTTTTGGTAGCATCATCTTAAGAGATAGATGTGCTAGAGGAAGAAGCTAGGGAGACTTGAATCGGTACATGCCTGACAGATCTCTCAATTTGTGTCTCAGCTAGTTGAGCCTTAAGATATTCAATCTCAACTTGCTAAGTGGTAGATCTATCCTCTAAAGTCTTAACATTTGATTCAAGGTTTGAGACTTTAGAAAGTAGGTCTCTTATTATGAGTTGTAGAATTCCCTAATCTTGTTTAGAAGAATCACGAGGAGATGAGGTAACATACCTAGTATAATTATCCTCACCACCAGATGTGGTTTCTTGGCACTCTAGTTTCCTTTGTAGGGTGATACCTCTTTCAAAGTCATCAACATGCAAAGTTGCCATAGGTTCAGTCTCAAAGATGTTACCACTGCCCTGATATCACAATGAGACACTCTCAGTAGTGGTAGTTGATTTTACATGAGTCCCCTCCACACCGGTGGGACTCACCTCAGTTTGGTTTTTCTGATGGGGGATCGAAGTTAGAGGTTTCTCTAGGCTCAGTGGATCTTTAGATTAGTGTTGTAGATCAACATCATGGCCTTAAAGGAACATGAAATCTTCATCAGAACCGGTTAATAGGTTAATAAAGGATATGGAAGTTACGCCTAATGACCCCAAGACCTTGATCAATATGTAGAGGCATTAAATCTATGATTTAGCTATCCCTGTTTGGTTGCTCAGGGGAGTATAGTGACTCACCCCAAAGGTTCAAGGTTTGGGTTTGGGGCTCATGGAATTTAGGCTGAAGAGACTCAATACCCATATTAAGTTCAATTGTGGAGGATGGTTGGACCGGAAGCTGAATGGGAGCCCATTCATCCACTCTAGCCTTTTTGTGTTGAACCGAAGAAACTTGTTCAATCAGAGTAGATTGAACAAGGGATTGTTTGGAGTTTCGCTAATAAGTAAATTTGCTAGGATGGGTAGGAAGAATTGGCATTGAAGTGGTTGTGTCTGGTCTGGGTTCATCACCTGTGGGGTTTATTGGGATGTCACGAGGAGCCATTGGCTTAATCATACCTGGAAGAAGTGAGGTATCTCTTCTGATGCAGTTGGTGGACACCCTCTTTATAACCTTGAAGATGTTTGGCCTCATGTGAGGGACAAGAAGAGTGTCTTCATAGAGAAAATTGTCTTGGACCAGCTCATTGTTAATAATGTGTTGAATTAACCTAGGATACATTTAGAATGTTTCCCTTTGAAGGTTTCATTTGAGGTTTTTCAGCACAAATTTGGAGTAGTTGAAACGGAGGCCCTTTACCAACCCATTAACTAGGCATCTTAGATCGTAGGGAATTTGCTCATTACCCCCTGATTTGTTTGATAGACAGTCAAGAGCTATGTGAAGCAAGAACTTCTAGTTGTAGGAGAAGTTAAACTTATAGACTGTTGACCTGCTTACATCTCCACCATATCCCATTTGGGCATATGTGTCCTCCAAATCAGATATGGAGAATTCAGTAGGAGTGCCCCTCATCATGAAGCTCTAAGTGCTCCTTGATGGTTTGTTCAACTATGACTAACTTTTGGTCACAAATCCTCGACTTGATAACCCTAATTCCATTTACAGTGTCAATTTGACCATTTGCCTAAAGTTCGACCATATGGTTGGAGTAAACAGTATGATTTATAGTGAGGGCGGTGTAGTAAGTGGATTGATTCAGAAAATGGATGATTTCAAAGAATTCGACATCCTTTGAAGAGTCAAGGAGTGCAAATTGGTTATGCTGGGTGGGAAGTTGGCTGGATTGGTAAACATCCGAGCATGTTCTTGATGGAAGGATAAATAACAGCAAACCAAAAGTCAAACAATAACACGAACTATAATTGAATGGTTTCATTGATAAAACCTCACGATTAAAAGCTCGTTACAATATAAGAATCAAGACTCTTGGCAAGGGGAGATCGAGCATGATCTCCCCTCTCTTCCGGCAGCCCTAGGCTCCCGGGCAGACTCCCTCTCTCAACCCTTATCTCTCTACATATTGAAACTGGTATATATAGGCCTCGGCCCATATTAGATGCGACTGGGCCCATTCGTGCGATTGGACCATGCGTATGGTTCAATCGTACGATTGGACAATGCGTATGGTTCAATCGTACGACTGAACCATACTTATGGTTCAGTCTTACGAATGTCCCAATCGCATCTCTCAGTCGCACAACTAGTCCATTAGCAAGGCTCAATCGTACGACTGACTCTCATTCGCCTATGCTCCTACGAATGACCCAGTTTCATGTGTTTACAACATATTAGGTGTATTGCATTAAGCCTAGACTATTCGACAATCGATGGACACACTATATATGACTATATATGCTCCAACAAATTCCCCCTTGGACGTTGCTTGTGAATATTAGATAACACCTCTTACAATCTTCAGTCAATCTTTGCTCTGGTTGCCAATAGAATCAAACGAAAACCATATTAGCCAACGTTGTTGATCGGTCAGGTTACACACATCCCTGAAAATGAATTTAGGCACAAGAGCTTTCGTTTACTTTGTAGAACACCATCATAGCAGCAAGAATCCCCATATGATTGATTTTTCCAGATAATGACATGAACAGTTTTCCATTGCTTCAATCTTCACGCAGGCTAACTTGTTTAACATTAACACCTGCAGAAATTCCCCCTCACGTTCAGCATATCCCAATATATAAACGTTGTGCTCTCTTGGCGTCTTCATACGGTGTATTGGGCAAAAGGTTGAAGGTTCCAATCCACAGCAGACAATCTCAAACAAATCAGCATGCACGAAGATTCATCATCGGAAACCGGTTCACATCATCACTTTCTGATTGCGTCTTCACTTTCTCTATACATGGATTCCCCCTAAGAAGCAGAATCCTCTTTGTGCGGATAAATATAACTTGATTGGCCCATAAGTAGTCAGATGCTCCTGACTACCCCACAAAATCAGCACCAACTGCTGACATCTTCTCTTCTCTCTTTCGTGTTCCAAATACATTCACCTATTCTGGAAGTCCAACGAATAATGGGGTACATATCGAACTTATTTGACAAAAGAATCTCAGGGTGAATATGCTTTGCTCATCCTCAAATCTGTGCAAGAAGCAATTCCAGACTCTTTTTTTTTGGTCTGGAACAAATGCAAATAAGTCAATGCGGATGGCTCATTCGTGCGATTGAACATACGACTGGTCCAGTCGCACGATTGAACATACGACTGGTCCAGTTGTACGAATGGTCCATTAGCATGGTCCAGTTGTACGAATGGTCCATTAGCATGGTCCATTCGCATGGTTCAGTCGCATGAACGGGTCTGCACGTAGATTTTCAGATCTGCAGCCGCCAGGGTTGCCCAAAACCCTAATCTGACGAATTTAACATGAACCGAAACAAAGTAGGCATCATCAGATTCGAAAGGGTGATAGGAACGTGGTTTCAAATTCGATTTTAACATAGAAGCAACACACGTAACAAGATCTGAGCAAAACACGAAGAACACGAAGTGGTTTTAACGTCAAGATCTGAAATTTGATCAAGAAATCAAGAGCTCCGGTTGCTAGAATGATTGTTAGATCATTCCAGCAGTAATCGGCTCTGATACCAGTTATGAAGTCGGCTGGATCGGTAAACATCCGAGCATGTTCTTGACGGAAGGATAAATAACAGCAAATCAAAAGTCAAACAATAACATGAACTATAATTGAATGGTTTCATTGATAAAACCTCACGATTACAAGCTCGTTACAACATAAGAATCAAGACTCTTAGCAAGGGGAAGATCGAGCATGATCTCCCCTCTTATCTGGTAGCCCTAGGCTCCGGGCAGACTCCCTCTCTAAACCCTTATCTCTCTACACATTGAAACTGGTATATATAGGCCTCGGCCCATATTAGATGCGACTGGGCCCATTCGTGCGACTGGACCATGCGTATGGTTCAATCGTACGACTGAACCATACTTATGGTTCAGTATTACGAATGTCCCAATCGCATCTCTCAGTTGCACAACTAGTCCATTAGCATGGCTAAATCGTACGACTGAGTCTTATTCGCATATGCTCCTACGAATGACCCAGTTTCATGTGTTTACAGCATATCAGGTGTATTACACTAAGGCTAGACTATTCGACAAGCGACGGACTATATATGACTATATATGGTCCAACACTGGGGATTCAAGGCCATTATTGTAAAGTTAAAAGAAAGTTATGTAATTTAGGAGAGTAAAAGTGAAGACGAAGGAAACATAGGGCTTTAAAGTGGGTAAAAAGATTAAGGAGAGAGGTCGGAAGTATTTAAATGGCGTGAAATGGCGGATGGATAAGGTGAAATGATAGTTTGGGGTATGATGTTTTAAGGGTACTAATGTTAAATCCAAATAAAATATTCCAACATTATTATGAAAATCTTACCTTTTTAGAAAGTTGGGCCCAAAGATTCCGTTACTTAGTAATGTTTCTTCCAAAGATAAGAGTTTTTCGAAGGTAATTTCTTCTGATGCCATGTTTTACTTCCGAAGGTAAATTGTATCATAAGATAAATTTTCTTCCGAGCGTAAGAAGGTCTTCCGAGTGAAGAAGTTTTAATGCTTTGAAAACACATTTGATATTGCATCAAATGTTCTTCCGAGGCTTAAAACTCTTCGGAAGATAATACTATGTTAGAGATAGTTTCCATCAAAAGATATATATATATATATATATATATATATATATATGGAATCTTCCAAGAGGAAAGTTCTCTTTAGAAGCACTCATACTTAGCAAATTTTGAAGAAATACCTTTTGTAACATGGCTTAAATTGTATGACATAAACAAAGTACAAAGTAAAAGGTTTTTCAAAAGAGATAAACTAGTCAATATTTAACATCCTAATAGCTATGATAAGATATTTAAATCTTTGTTCATCAAATGCTTTGGTAAACAAATCAACATATTATTCATTTGAGTCAACTTTGACTAGTTTGATCAGGTTTTTCTCATGAATATATCTAATGAAATGATACCTAATATGCTTTGTCTTGGAGTGCTTGAAAGGATTTTCTGTAATGGAAATGGCACTTTTGTTGTCAATGTGAATAGGAGTCTTCATGAAATTTAACCCATAGTCTAACATCTGATTTTGAATCCACAACAGCCGAGCACAACAACTAGCAATAGCATTGTATTCAGCTTCAACAGTTAATGTTGATACACATGATTGCATCTTGCATTGTCAGTAGATGATCATTCCACCAAGAAATTGACATCCTCTGAATGTTGATTTCTTGTAGATATTGTAGCCACCATAGTCACTATAAGTGTATCCATAGAGATTGAAGTCTTGATTTCTAGAATACAAGAGACCAAGTTAAGGAGCTCCATTAAGGTATCTAAGGATTCTTTTGGTAGTAACTAGATAAGACACCTTTGGGGCAGCTTGATATCTTGCACAAATGCAGGTTGCAATATGTAACACCCCGAAAAGTCAAAACGAGTCATTAAGGATAAGGGGCTTAATTATTAGGTATTTAATATGGTAAGGAAATCGCCATGAGCTAAATTAGGCTTATGGGTAGTAACCTATGGGATTAAAGGCCCATAATCAGCCCTTAAGCAACAAAGTCAGCCTCCATGTGCATCATTTGCAACCCTAGTCACCAAATTCGTAGAGAGAGAAAGTAGAGAGAGAAAGTGAAGGAAACTCAAGATTTGGAGCTTCAAAGGTCAAGGGATTGAAGATCTGGGTGTTGGAGCATCAAAACACAAGAATGGAGCAACAAATCCAGGTAAGAATCGACCTCTAAACCCTTCTGTAGATCAAACCCGGATTCTAGGGTTTTGGGTTTTGAAAAGTTGCAAAGAATCGCATAAAGGTCACATTTTTAC
>BJCM01015719.1:0-21135 GCA_018326385.1 Flaveria bidentis
AACATTACAAATAATATTCTTGAACAAAATATCCTAATAAGTTGTTCCATCACATATGCAACTTATTTAGAAAACCCATTTTCTAAATTGGTGTAGATATTTGATTGTATGATCATATCATCAATTAAATACTAATTGGTGTTTGCTAAGCTTGTTATTGGGTATAACCCGACTTGGATCATATCGCACTAACCGCATCAATATTCTATGTGTCTTGGGCATATAGAATCCTACACCAGCAACTTTGCCTACCCTGCAAGCGCTCCCACCAATCCCTGGTGTACAAGCAGCGCTTGCATCTTGACATGCCATAACCCGAAATCATTCTTCCCATTGAACTTTTCAAGATCGAACTTCGTGGACACCATCTTTGATTCTCCAATTTCCCTTCTGATCACAGCCGTGATCTTCTTCTTTCTTTTAATTGAGCCGAACTTGGCTCTGATACCAATTGTTGTAAAACCGATTCAAAGAAAGAACGGAATTGACAATGAATCCACTATTGAAATGATTCAAATGTTAATGAATACTGAGAACAATTGAGAATTGAGAAAACTATTTTAAAAAAGAATTGAACGAACACTATTCTAAAACAACAACTGATCATTATATACACGAATCAGGCTTAACAAACATAACAACCTATTTACAATTTACCCCCTTTATGTTAAGGAAACATATCTTCCGAAGGTAAACTTAACTTCCGAAGTTATGGAAATACTTCCGAAGCAAACACTCTTCTTCCGAAGAATAAACCAGCTTCTTCCGAAGCCAACAATATTTTCTTCCGAAATATTCTTATTGATTCTATGATCAACTCTAACTTCTCACAGAACTAAATATACCTAAATGTCCTTGATAATCTAAAATCCTAAAATCTAAATTTCTAGCAACCTAATTTAATAATTAAAAAAATCTCTATTAGTTGTAATGAATTAAAATACTTTATACCGAACCTCTGTATATCTAATAACTTTGTCATACACCAGTCTTTCATATGAATAACAATACATGAAAAACATATTAAGAATATAATTTTTCGATCTTAAAAAGGAATCCATCAAAATCATGCCTAATTGATGCTTTTATAAGCATTGATTTCTCTATTACCTGTAATGCTTCAATAAACCAATTTAAACGTCTCTAAAAATATATTTATACTTTTGTATGCATGATATATATACTTCTAGATTTCTAGTCTAAAATACGCATGTCGAAATTGATCCAAGCAGTGGCAGAGCTTGTTTTAAATACGTGAATAAACTTCTCAAACTACATCATTAATAAAATGTTATTGTATAACAACATACCATAATAATATATTACTATAATTATAGAATAGTTATAACCATTGTTTTTGCCACAAATATTCTTCCCTTTTATTAAACTAAGGAAGAATCTTAAAGCAGCCAGACGAACCCAATGTTTGACGAGATCGTGATGTCGTGCGACGCATTGTACATGTTCTTGTCTTGACTAAAATCAAAACATCTAGTCATTAAGGAGTTTTTTTAGTTATGAAAGCTTCACATGTGAAATTATTTAACAATATACGAATTTAAAAAGTGGTCAAGTGGGTGTGAAACGACACGCCAACCGTGTCTTGAAGCGTGATTGAATATGAAAACGAAAAACAAACAAACATTTAAGAAACAAAGGGTCCCACACTTTTTGACAATATGATGTCTCACTCTATGGAGGTAAATGGCCTGATCCCACTTGATGGCTCGTCTTCAAGCAACATATTTTTTTTTAACGGCTAACGAATAATTTTTAAGCCCGGTCATCCGGGTAAACCCAATGGCGAAAGACCACCCACGTCCGCGAACACAGACAACGCTGGTGACCCGGCTCGTCCACCATTCCAAGGGAAACCCACCACCTAAAGGTCCACTGTGGTAAAACGCTTGGCCCACTAGGAGCATATTGCACCTAGTGAGACTCCAACCCATGACCTTCACATTGGAAAGTCATAGGGTGTCTCCTCCTAAACCAGTTGATCTAGAACTCATTGGCCTTCAAGCAACATATTAATCGTATTATTTAGCTAAGAGACGAGGCGCACGGACCCTCCTCTCTCCTCGACGTTGAACCGCAAGGTAGTCATGGACCAACATTGTTTTTACCTCTCATAAACAGAACAACGAGACATTTCCCTCTTCAGCTCATCTCATAAAACATTGCATTCTTTTAATAGATCGTTAGTTTCCATTTGATTTTTTCTGACACCATCACTCCTCCATCTCAATCATTTTCTACCCAGCCTGATATTCGTGCGGTCGATGAACCACATTGTGGATGCTCTATGAAGGACAATTTGGTTATCGATAAATAAATAGAGACTAGAAATTGGTATGTGAATTATAAAAAAGAAAAGTTATTATTGTTTAAAATTATTTATTTTAAAAATGAATATAGGGATTGCAAACGATAGATAGTTATGTTTAAAATGAATAATGAGAAATGTGGAGAAGGAAGAGAGGGTCGTTTTATTTTTGAAAGGGAAAATTCTATACGATAGTAACTAAATTCGAAGTTTTTCAGGTTCTCTAAAATCATTAAATTTTCACAATGTGTTTCAATCATAATGTAACATCTTTTAAATATGTTTTTTAAATTAAGTTAGACAAATGAAACATATATGAATATTGATTACTAGTAAGTGAAATATTTGTCTAATGAATATGAATTAGGAGGTAATTGATGAAGAAAAAAACCCTTAATGTAATAACAAAATTTCAAAATTATTAAATATAAGTTAATTTGGTAAAAAAAATAATAAGCACTAAATAGTAAACAGATATATGTTTCATTTTTCCAACTTAATATTTATAAAATATTACATAATATTGGAACACATAGTATAAGTTGAGTGGCTTTGGAGAACAAATTAACTTTAAGTGATTTTCTCCAAATTAACTTTAAGTGATTTTGATGAAACACTTATAAAACATTGTTACTATTACAAAATTATTCTTTTTTTAAAACTAGAATGCTTAAAATGTAATTCTAAAATAAAAACAATAGTTTTTTGTTTATGTTTTATAACCTCAAAACAGATAAAAACAAATAGTTTAAAGTACCATGACTATAAAACTACTTATTTGTTTTACTATTATTATTTATTTATTGTTACTCCAGGGACATTAACAAAAACATAAATTTATAAGTACTTAAAGGGGAAAAAACTTAATGATATTAAATTATATATATTGAAAATAGAAAAGAAATAACAACGTAAAATAAAAGAATATAAATTACAGCAGGCCTATATATGAGCTTTAACAATCTTTAATCTTACATTCAAGTTGAATCATTCAAGTACAACTTACAAGTATTCAACCAACCAGTCTTTTATGGATCACGTATTGGCTATAACTGGACCTCACTTGGGTCTGAAATTCTGAATGAAGCCCTTTAGGCTTTAGAGCCCATATAGTTCGAGGGCTGCAATGTAATGGCCCAATACACTCACTAATTGTCAAATTTCTACATAGAAGATTAAGAGACCATGAAGGCATGAATCATGATACTGAGTTGTTTAATATTCATTTTGATTTACTTTGAATGTGGTTTTAAATAAGTATTCTATAAGTAAAATTATTTAAAATTATATGTTAAAACCTTACATATGTTTGTATATATATTGAAAACAAATATTTCATAAAACTTTATATTAATAATTAAAAGCAAAATTCAATTTCAATTTAAATAAATTGGTGACAAAAAACTGCAAGTAATCCGATAAATTAAATGGGAGTTTGTTATTGGTGCACTCAAATTGTTTTTCTTCCCTATGTTATTTCTTTATGAATACAAATAGATACATAGAAAAAAGATAGAAACAAAATGTTGTTTTAATAATAAAAACGAATACATATAACCCAAGCCATTAAATATCAGTATGTCAAATACATGACAATAAGTATGTTTAACTGACTTGGAAATTAATGCAAAAGAAATGCATTGAACCAAATGTTTAGTTTATTTTTTTAATTTCTTGATGTATTTTTATAAAAAAACTTGTGCATTGACCATTTTTTAAGCTTTAAGAAATTAAAAGTAAATTGAATTTCATTCTCCCTTTCCTCTGCACAAAGAGTGTTTGTTTGTTTGCTTTGCTTAATTGTCGGCTTTTTTGTTAAAAAAACTAATAAAGCAAAAGTCATCACAATATTATTATTTTCATGAGAGTATCTAACGAATAATGAATATTTGTAAGCGATCCTTACTACTTCATAATATGTCAAAAATACAGAAAAATCAAAATATACAACATTAACAAACTTTCTTCTGGCACTATAATTCATTTACTTGTTTTTCAATATAAATGTATCATCTTATAGATTTAGACTTTAAAGAATTATCAATTTTTTAAACAACAACTCTTAAATTAGCTAGAATAAAATGAAAAACACCTAAATAAACTAGAAGTTGTTCCCATCAAGATTTAAACCCAAAATCTTTTATTAAGATGAACATAACACTCTAACTCATACCTAATTACCAATACACTCAACCTCACATCCTAAGAATTATCAAATGATAACATTATATATCAATCATATTTTGTAAATGTTTGCTTTTATATATATATACTTAAATCTCTTTATATACTATAGAATACAATAATCACACCAATGACCCCACATGCGTAAAGGATTGAAGTAGGTGAGTGGTGATCTAATATTGCAAAAGGACAAAATGAACCCACATGCCTCCCATTGATGAAAATCTCCACCGTACTAAAAGATTCTCTCGTCTATGTATAACTTTATAATTGACAAATATATTAAAAACAGAATTAAAATCAAAAAAATATTGTGTAGGTCACCATATTTCTAATTTGATATTGTTCTACATATTGTTAATATTTTTTTCACACGCTCAACAAATATTGTCATGCAAAAATGAAATCCAAGTGTGAGGTTGTGAACATAGTCCTCGTGAGTAAAGGGTTGTGATCATTACATTATTTTGTGTTTGAGTATATGTATGGATTTTTATACTTTGTCAAAAGGTACAAATTATTTTAAGCTTTTGAAATTGTTACAGAAAGTTGTTTACATATGGGTTTGGAAATTATGTCATCCCAAGAAATCTTCTACTTACAACTAACGGTGTTTTAACAAATAGTATTGAAGCACATATCAAACAAGTAAAAGTCGGTTTGGATTGAGTTAATCTTTTTAACATTTTTAAAAAATTATATTTAAAAATAGTTACAATTATTATCTTATAATTTAATAAAAGAGCATAAAACTCTTACAATCTTGAATATATTTTGAACCACTGACAAGGGCGTGTAATGGGTTAAACACTTAAACAGTTAAACCAGACCAAACAAACCCGAACTAGTTTAGACCGAGAACCGAAATACCTTAAATTAAGATTGTGATCCAATATCAGATTACAAGGTAAGTTTATCAGGTCAGCTTCAAATTACACACGCCAATAGACCAAGTCCAATAATCCAGTTACAAATATTTAAGTCAGGTTTCTCATGTCACCAGGTATTAAAATCACCCTTATTTTGAATCAATTCTAGCAATGTTTAACGTATTTGAAATTGTTTGACTAGGTGTTTGCAATACTCGTGCACGTTTATATTTGCATTAATTTCCCGTTTTATCCCTGACACTCCACCACCCACAGTTTTCTTTATTTTATTTTAGTTCTTTAAATGACTAGTTAATTGTTAGAAGTTAGTAACACCGAGTTGGTAATAATTCTGCGAAGAGAACTCGAAGAGGGACAAAACCTCCCACCAAGAGATTCATTGGCTTTTCTTTATCTTCTTGTCTCTCTCAATCAGTATCACAACATTCGCCATTGATAAACAAACCCCCAATCAACAACCACCATGAGTCGATTCACCATCATCGATTACATGCTATCTGAATCACATTCATCATCGTTCCCCATTTTCCCCAAGCCCTATGCTGCTCTTCTAAACCCTACTTTCCCCTTCGAATCCACCACTGAACTTGATTTGACTCTCGATCTCTTAAACCCTACGTTTCCACCACTCGATCTCGTATCTCCGTTCGATGACTTCCACTACATCACTGATTTGATTCACGTCGAGCGTAAAACGACGCCGTTCGGCACCACTTCAGCTCGTAAGCTCATCACCAGACGCCGATCTACAGCCGCTGAATCGTACCTCAAGTCACTCTCCGATCGTGTGTCTGCTCTCGAGCTAGGGTTTGATCTGGTAGAACGAGAGAAATCGAAGTCCGATCGGAAGTACACGTGGACGGCGGAGATCAACAGCGCCGAGAAGGACGGTGTGGATCGGAAGTACAAGCTGACGACGGAGATCAAGGGAGGGAAGAAGAAGGAGAAGAGCTGCAAATGGACGGCTGAGATCAAACGCAAGGGAGATGATGTACGGAAGTACACTTTCACTGCGTCATCTGCCAATGGTGGAACTGAAGATGTCAATGGAGTTGAGAAAGAGACGAACAAGAAGAAGGATAAGAAGAAAGAGAAAGGACCTCGTATCGTTGAAATCCAAAGTACTCCTGATCATGGTGCACTTCTATTGAAACAGGTTCTTTTCAATCAAACCTTCAGAATTCATCATTTTGTCGATATATATACAACAAACTAGTAAATTACCTCCAAATGTAGTGTGAATTGATCATGATCTGTGTTGGTTGACATGTGTTTGATAATTGATATTATAGGCATTTGCTAAGAAGAACAAAGGGAAGAAGAAGGAGTTGTCACCTCAAGATGCAGCCATGTTGATACAGATGAGTTTCAGAGCGTATCTGATAAGGAGGTCTCAGGCTCTTCGTGCTCTTCGTGAGTTGGCTATTGCTAAGGCGAAGCTTAAGGAGCTCAGGGCTTTGTTCAATAACTTCTCTTACCGTCGTCTGGTGGCTCGTAATGCGGAGGAGAAACAGAAGTTTTCTGAGAAGATCATTGTGCTGCTTCTCACTGTTGATGCTATTGAGGTAAATTCATGGTCTTTTTTATTTTGCCTGTTATGCAGGTTCTGCTATTAAACCATTAAAGGTACTAAAGTAGATGGTATGATATGTATGTGTTCAAAGTTGTCATATGAGTTATGTGAAATTTAATAGCATTGTAATAGTTGTACATGTTTGTTTCAGTAGAGTATGTTACACATCACTATCCCAGCATCTTGCTTTTGGCTGTGATTTTCTTTCAAATAAAGTATACACTATCAACTCATGCCAAAGATTTCAACTTTAACAAACTTGATACCTGATGATTGATGTGAACTTTAATTCATCATGGTAGTTCATGTTTCTTGCTTGATTTCTTTGTGGGTGATCGGTGATCCCCTGAAAATGGAATGCCCCTTTGTCTCTGATTAGATGAGCCTTTTAGCTATATAATATAATTTGAGCCCATTTAAGTGAGCCTTTTGGTTTCATCTTTTAAAAAAGAGTATGTTTGTCTCGTAAATGATATGATTTAATTCGATATCATCTACATTCCATATTTGATAACTTTCTTCTCATGATAAAATGACTGGATTTTGAAATGTGCTCTCTTAGTTATATGAATATAACCCATGAAGAATGCTGTTAAACTTTGAGCAAATGATCTTTTGAGTCAGGGTAGTAATTTCTTGCTGCTGTTGTTTACAAAAGCAGGGTGCTGATATCATGGTGAGGGCTGCAAAAAGGTCAATGGTGGATGAACTGGAAGCAATGCTGGACGTGGTGGACCCACAGCCAGGAAGAGGTTCAACTCTCTCCTTGAAAAGGAGGACATTCGACATGCCAGATGGTGTGATCCAAAAGGAAGTAGCACAAGGTGTGGCTCAGGTTGTCCGCATGCTAGGACAGGAGAATGGTTCTGAGACCTTCGAAGCTAGCGAGTAAGCGCATGACTATGAAACACATGCTCGCTTTGTCTTAGCTTGCAAGTGTTTATTGAGTTCTATTTAGGTTTAATCTGTGTGTTAGTGCTGCAGTTCTGTGTGTTTCTCTGCTTGTGCGACATTGAGTCATGTAACCAGCAGTTGTTTCTTGGTTTTAGTTAAATCGCATCTTGTTTTGAGCACCTCTTGTTTTAATACCAACGTTCAAGTACGCTTACCATCTCATGGCTAAACATACTGCTGACAACTTAAAAGATGGTAATATTTTTGAACCGAAATTTTTCTTACTCCTAAATACCACTAGAGTACAAGAGTATGGGCAAAGAATGACAACTGAACATATATATTTGAAATATTCGATGGAAATGTAACAAGTAGACACATTGATTGTAAGATGTGTACACTCTATTATAAACTAAAAAGGTTGAGTGTTTAAATTTAGCAAAAATGTAACCTAATGCTAAGAACACGTGTATTGTTGTCACATTGTGGAAAGGTCAAAATGTTTTAAATCCTTTAAAGATAAACATAATGATTATGTTCAGATTTTTTAAAATAATAAAGGTTAAAATAATAAGGGTGCTGAAAATATTAAGGTATATTAAACAAACCTAGCATAATAAAGAAATCAAAAAATTATGTGCATAAGTGAGATCAATAGTTGCTCCTGTGTCCATAATCAAGAGAAATGCCATGTCGATTTGTACAAGAAAGAACTAGGCCGTTTCAATTTTATACAAGAGAGAATGACCCTCTCATAGTCATGAATGAACAGCTATAGTGAGAGTCGGAAGACGTGCACCAAGTTGTGAAATGAGTATTGCAAAGTCATGAATCATGACAGTTTTACTTTCAAAAATAGTCAAGACCATAATATCAATGCACATATTCAATCAGCTTGCTTCATGTCTTTTTTAAATTCATCAATTATTTGCCTACGCACTTTTCTTTTCATTCAAACGCTTATCGAAATAAAATTACAAAAAGAAATAATAATACACACGCTGTGGTTAAAGTGGTTTTAGAGTTTAGTAAAAATAATAATTAATGATTTTTATTTTTGATAATATAAAGTAATTTACAATACAATAAACTTTAAAAATCTACTTACCCAAAGAAAGTCAACTTTAAACATAAGTCAAGTCTAGATTAGTATAAATAATATTATAGTCTAACAATATTTGACACAATAGGTAGGTATCAAAAGTTATAAAAACAACAAAAATAGTGTCAATAGTGCCACAATATAGACCAGTGTTACCAGCCAAAGTTTAAATTATGTATTTTAATACACAAATTGCCCACAAATGTAAGTGTATGCCTCAGTGATCTGATCATCTGAGTAGCTCAGTCACTAGAAAGTGAAAACTCTATAAAGATGGAGAAGTGCAAGAAAGAATACCCGAAGAAACACAAACAGCTCGACTTAGATTTCTGAATTCGCAGCCACCTGACGTTCAATGTGTTTAGTGGCTTCCTCAATAGAAAGTAGTTGTTGCATTAACGAGGCAAGCTTAGTCGCATTTTCGTCTTTTATATGAGTTGGCACCTTCTCCTCATACCCCTTCGCACTCATCACCTTGTTTAGACTATCCTTTTGCCTGCTCAAATATGGAGACATCAGTCAATGAGACGGCACTACCTGCCAGTTAGAATTCTATTTCTACGAGATGCGGATGTGGTGAATTAATCTCATGTGTTGCTATTAACATGTTCATTTTCTTTAAAAACAAACATGAACAAGAAAATCAGTTTGTTTAAGCGTTTATGTCCTATGTTCAGTTAAAGCTGAACGAACATACATGTGTATAGTGTATACTTACAATCCTACGCACCTCCTAAATTGTTCATTATTATTCTAATAATATTTTCTTGTAATGATAATTTGTGCACAATGTATTTATAATTTAGTTTCATATATATTGTTTCAAAAACTAAATTCAAAATTTCATAATAAGTATGATATTACAAGATTTAGGTTATATATGAAAATTGTCATTTTCCTAAATGAACATAATGATGTTCTGAGGGACAATTTCAACCACACTCGGGTCCATAATGGGGACATAATATCATAGTAGCAAGTTTTACTACTAAATACTTCAAGTATTACTATTAAATACTTCAAATTTTATGCTTACCTATTCATGATATTATATATATTTTTGTTGGGCAAAACAGTAAATATGATATTATAGCAAGTTTTGAGAGTGATATATGAGATTATCCTAAAAAGTGAATGGGGGCTTTAACCTTTTGACTCGTTACCCGACCCATCCATTTTACAACCTCTAAAAAAGATTCCATGCAATCACTGCTACTATCATTACTACATAAAGGAAGCTTGTAATCACTAAGAATAGGTTTGCTTACTTCTGTAATTCTGTAAACTTAGCATTGAGCTTTTCTCGTTCCTTTTTAACATCAATAGCTCCTTGATTCTTCAGATAAACTGAAAGTGTTTCATTTACAACAGCCACTGTACATCCGACCGGAGCAGGATCACTCTCAGTGAGCACCTGCCAGTTGTCAAGTCCCAAAATATAGATTATAGTAACATTTTTAAAATATAGCTTTAAAGTCGATTTAATATGTGATAATAGTGCATACCTTCAAAGATGATAAGTTGGCCAGGGTTGAAACCTCCATTTCATGGCGCCTTAACAGGTCTGCAATTTGATCAGTTCGGGACACTGCAAAACCAGCACGCCTGGAAAAGAAAAAAATTATTTTATATTAACTACTAAAACTTAGAAGTCAAAACAATTGCATTAACATGTACCCCCACTGAATTTTTTTCTAGAAATACAAAAGCCACTCAGCCCACCCATTTTGCCACCTTAAAGTAAGATAATGAATACAGAACTCATTAATAACACCACGTACTTTTCTTTAGTTTCTCCCCTAATTGATCTGAATGATTTCACTGCAGACTCAACTACTTCCATCTCATTCTCTATCATATCATTTGTCCAGGACTGCAAAAAGGTTGAAAAACAAGAAAAACATAAACAAAATAAGTTACATCTTGCCCTCATTTGATCTGAAAAAAGCTGGTAAAAAATAGTCAATTCTTAACCTCAACAACAGATGGATATTCACATATCATAATTGACTTCTCTCGTGTATGATTGTTTGATGAAGGAAGTCGCTGCCATAATTCTTCAGTAACAAAAGGCATAAACGGATGTAGTAATTTTAATCCTGTATCCAAACACACCCACAGTGTATCTTGTGCATAACCCTTCGCAGATTCATTGTTATCACCAAAGAAGTAAGGTTTAATTACTTCAATGAAAATATCACAAAGCTGAGACTGCCACCATGAATATACAGCACTTGACGCATCTGAAAACTCATAAGAATCCAAAGATGATATAGTTTTTGATATGGCTTTGTTTAGTACAGAAAGTATCCATTGGCAACTAAATGGCATCTTCTGTGGTTCTATCTTTGTTGGAGGGGTATAACCATCACCAAGTTTACTCATGGCAAACCGCACAGCATTCCAAAGTTTATTACACCATTGTCGGTATCCAACCACACGTAATATGTCCAAATTTATTTTATCCGACTAGAAATGCAAAAGCACGATGTTAGTATTTATAAGAAAAATACAAATTGACAGAATTTTTCAAGGAGTGTTTAGATTAAATGATTTTGACTGTGAATATTTAGTGGTCAAACAATCAAGTTTGGTAGCAAAATTGATTATTTAAAATTTACTTATTAACCCGTCTTTTTACCCATATTCTCAATGTTAACAATACAAATGAAAAAATATATATAACGATAGAAATAATATACGATTAGGAAAAATTGTTAACACATTATTTATATTAAAAAATAATTTTAAAGTAAAGAAATAAAAAAGAAGGTTCACTTTGATGGTTTATTTGTTAGTTCAGTCACTAATCAAAACTTGTGAAACACTAAAACAAATTATTACTAGAATATAAATGGTACCTGAGCTGTGTAAGAGACAAGGGCAAAGCGAAGGGCATCTGCACCACATTGGTCAATGCCATTCGGAAAATCCTTTGTCTGTCCCTCTTTGGCAACCTTCAACTCAGAGGGGTCTAGATTACCCTGCTCAAGTCTCTTGATAAGATCTTCCAATTTTATGCCACATATGACATCCATCGGGTCGACCACGTTGCCCAAAGATTTGGACATTTTGCGCCCATGTGCATCACGAATCATGGGATGTAAGTAAACCTAAAAAAATTTAAAAAGAAAATTGATGCTGAGACATAATATCTCTTTATAGAGTAGTAATGAATCATGGCCAAAGAGGATAAAATATTGCTTGACATTTCACATTTGAACACAAATGGTATATATCTTCACAATAACTTAAAAACTTAACGAACCTTTTTGAAAGGTACATCACCTCCCAATTTCATCCCAAGCATCACCATACGTGCAACCCAAAAAAACAAAATGTCATGCCCAGTTTCAAGAACAGAAGTCGGGTAAAATGTCTTCAAATCTTGGGTGTTTTCGGGCCATCCCAATACAGATAATGGAAAAAGCCCAGAAGAAAACCAAGTATCTAAAACATCAGGATCTTGAGCCAACTGAAATTTCTTTCCTGGGAAGATTCTATTAGCCTCCGCCTCAGCCTCTTTCTCGTTACGGGCCACCACCCAATGGTTTGCGTAGGCCCCAAGTTCTTTAAGTTCGTCATCTTCCAATGTAACATACCATGCAGGAACTCGATGACCCCACCAAAGCTGCCTTGATATACACCAATCACGAATGTTCTCAAGCCATCTGTGATAAGGAAATTTTAATATCTAATGTGCAAGGGTTAAGGAAAATAATATAATTATAAGTATAACGATAATCATGAAGAGCCAATGTATATGATAGTATGATACTAATAAAGCATAAGAAAACATGAAACCTTGATGAGCTTTTACAAATCAAGTACTGACAGGTCCTGTGGGTTTTCTGGTAACAGATTCTCATGTTACCAAAGTAAAAAAAAAAAGCACATGTGACAAATTTAACACACTTGATGAATGGGAAGATTCAGGTTACATTTATATTCAACAAGTCAAGCGTGTTAAATCCAAATAATAACTCGGAAGTAACACACCAAACGGGTTATACATCACCCAAAGTAAAACTTTCAATGCAAGATAACCTTATAACTTTGTTCATATCAATGTTGTGAAAATCGCTAGGCGCTAGTCGGGCGGTGAGGTAAAGACTAAGGATTAATCGGGATTAGTAGGGATTAATCGGTTTGGAAATTTTATATATAATTTTCAATTTTACACATATATACACATTTTTATATGTAATCTTTATAAAAATGTTTAGTTTTATATACATATAAACAAATCTGGTCGGAATTTACAAAATTTTCGCCGGAATGTCAAGAGTCGCCGGAATCTGGCCGGAATCCGGCTGGAAGTTGTCGGAATCTCGCTGGAAAAGTCGCCGGAATTTGCAATTTTCTGCCAATTTGGACCGCCTAGGCCTGGGGCCGAATTTTACCACCTTTTACCGCCTAGCGATTAATTAGCCGATTAGGTGGTTCATATGATTAGATTAATGTCTAAAAAATACTACAATTTCTGTAATCATATTGAAAAACAAATTACGTATTCAAATTCTAGTCAAATTCTAAAATATTTGACACAGATTTTCAGCTCAAACCAGCTTGACCTGTACAAGAATAGCTCATTTTGATCTGACCCTTACTGACCAGTTACAAATATAGTTAGACCCTAACTGAGCAGTAAAACAGTTTGCATGTAAAACGAAAAAATCAAGATCACATCACAAAAAAAGAAAACTTAAAAAGTTCAAAAATATATGAATAAAACCTTCTCCATTCAGCAGCATATTGTTTTGGCATTATTTCAATTTTCTTATTTGTGTCATCCATGACAGCATCAAGAGCTTCCTTAGCTATACCCTGGCAGTTAACATACCACTGTGGTTTTATCATAGGTTCAACCACATCATTGCTTCTTGAACACAGTCCTAGCCTCATTTCATTTTTCTCTTCACCTTTATAGAGTCCCTGTATGCATGAATAAATATTAGAAAAGAAAGAAAAAAAATTGGAATGCACGTTGCCCAACTAATACATTTCCAAAGAATATTGATGGAAAAAAATAAGAATACCTTAGACTTTAAAGCCTCTGTTATAGCCACACGAGCTTCAAAACGTGGCATCCCAACAAAATCTGAACCTCCATTGCTGTTTATCTTCCCATCATCAGTGAAAATGTTGATAAATTCCAGTTTATGACGCTTCCCAACCTCAAAATCATTGGGGTCATGAGCTGGAGTTATCTGCAAAATAACACACAACCCATTTTCATGGTCTTTAATAAAACGTGGTAAAATGGTCTAGTCATACATGACCAGATGAGTAATGAGTCAATACAGGTCCAGTCAAACGAAACATTTTTCGTCTAGAAATACACTTCGGGTGACTTTGTTTGATCCGTCTCTTTTTACGCTATAACTTGACCCATGTCATAAAACAGGTCAAAGATACCACTTATAGTCATTAAAAAAATTAATTTACCTTCACTGCCCCAGTTCCAAAATTCGGGTCAACAAGTACAGAATCACAAACTATAGGAAGTCTTCTTCCGTTAAATGGATGACTGGCAAACTTTCCATGAAGATGTTTGTATCTTGGGTCATCTGGATGAACAGCAATAGCAGTATCTCCAAGCATCGTTTCAACTCTAGTAGTAGCCACAATAATTTCTCCAAGATTTTCCTCTAAAGGGTATGCAAATGATGTTAAAACGCCAAATTCTACCATGTTTTTATACCCGGGAACTTTTAAAGGTGTCTTCTCCTTAACATCAATATAATCAACCTACAAACACAGCAGTAAAAGATAAATTAAAACTGTCTAAATGTGAAGAAAGAAAGCTACTGTCTCCAACCATGTAGAAACAAAAGCTAATGGTATACCTCGATATCAGATATTGCAGTTCGCAACACACAATCCCAGTTGACTAACCGTAAATCTCTGAAGTGAAGACAAAGGAAGATCCATTTTTAGTCAAATGATAACTTGAGGAAAACTAATGTCATTGTTAAGGAAATGAAGATGCAGAATATAAAAAAATATAGAGAAAAACACTTAATTTTGCTATGGGTCAAAACTGGTAAGTATGAACAATCCTAAACGTGTTGGATCTGGCTGAGCTGACCAAAAACAATTCTTATTTCTCCTTGAAATTATATTTGAGGTATAATAAGTGTTGAGACCAATTACAAACTATATCATTACAATATTAATCTAACTTTTCTGCAAAAAATTTAGACAGTTGTATGCATTAAAAATACAATTTGGTACACTTTCAAGTACTTTGACCAATTCCATTCTAGGCGAAATGATTATATTAGAAAAATTAACACGTTAGAGATGTAACACTCCCAAATAAACCCATACACAATTAATTAAACTAAAAAAACAGCTCTACAAAGAGTGGTCAAGACAAAACACCAATAAGAAGTAGAAGGACTGAAACTCATTGAGACCTATATATAAGACCCTCCTTATAAAGCCTTACAAAAGCTTCTGTTACAGCATTTGACCTTTTCTCGTCCATTGTAAAACACTGCCATAAAGCAATAATAAAGTTTAGAACTCCTAGTGAAGCAAGTTTTCAAACAAATGTAAAACACAAGACTTTGTAGTAAAATTTTATTGGTTTACACCTCACGTGACCAATCTAGAGATGCACCCAATCGCCGAAGTTGTTTTAGTATGGTGCCCCCATACTCATTTTTCCACTTCCATACCTTTTCATCAATACCAAAATGATATAAACTTATTAGAATCTAACCATTACAATGCTCCAGTCAATGCTAGATAAAGTATAACTTCAATGCTAGATAAAATATAACTTCTTAAAGCATGATGTAATATAAAGAAAGTCAAACTCACTTCAGAGACAAAATTTTCTCTGCCTACATCATGACGGGTCAATTTCCTTTCTCTCATGATTTTTTTCTCCACCACAACCTATCATAGAGCCAATATGAGATAGATATAAGAAAATTAGCATACAGATAAATATTGAAAGTAGAGGTGGCAGTTTGACCCACTTATTTACAAATGGGTCAATTTAGGTTCTGTAAATTGGGTGTAACGAATAAAATCAAAACAATTAGCTTGAAGAAAAGTATGATCAAAGGTTACCAAAAATGCTCTTTTATGATCATATTTGAGACACGAATTATCCATAACTTATTAAAAAAAGTTGGACTAAAAGTGTTTTCGATTAACCTAATCCCTTACCGCTTACCCAACAACCAATTTGCAACATCTAAATTATTAATATCTTAGAAGTCATTTCAACCTGAGTTGCTATCCCTGCATGGTCCATCCCAGGCACCCACAGTGTATTGTATCCTGACATTCTCCTCCAACGAATAATTGTATCCTGAAGAAATGAAAATCAACAGCAATGTTAAACTGAAAAAAATTACATAACTTCACATCATAAGAAAGAAGAGTGTGAGTCTATTAAACCTGGATAGCAGCAGTTAGGGCATGACCAATATGTAAGGCTCCAGTCACATTAGGAGGTGGGAGAACCTGCACTTACATACAAAAAAAAAACCATATAACCAAATCACAATAAACAACTGCATTCTACGTATTAAACTATCATAGAACATCAAAAGTAAAGTGACAGAGCTCTCACAATTGTGAACGAGGGCTTAGAGCTGTTAGAGTTTGCCTCAAAGAAACCTGACTGCTCCCACCATGCATACCATCTACAAAGAGGTAACTTAAAATAAGCAATAAATTTTTCAAAATAACAAAGAGACAAAATAACTTGAACCCCTGTGGATGCTGTGACATGAGAAGAACTCATAGCAAAACATACGATTTCTCCACTGCCTCAGGAGAGAACTGCTTTGCCATTTGTTTAGAAAGTATTTTCTTTTCACCAGAAGGCGTTTCCGGGTCTATAAAGTCTTCAGGATTTTCATCTCCAGCATCAGCCCTTCCAGGCTTCTTCTTACTAGCTTTTGAGGAAGTAGACCCTTGTTGAGCCTGAGTGTAAATCAATTAACATCAAAATCATATAAATATAAACTTCATAACCACAAGATAACTCCCTAATATATGATATTAGCTACAAATACCTTCAGTTTCGCTGCTTCAGCAGCTTTTTGTGCAGCCTTCTGTTTCTTCAACTCTTTCTCTCTTGCCTGCCCATCAAAGACAAAAAATTAAACCATAAACGAACAACAACACATACAATGCTCATAAATTCAAAATCAATCAAGTACACCATTTGACCTTCTCTTCTTTCTTCTTCTTCCTCTCAAGCTCCTCCTCTGAAAGTGGAACATCCGGATTCGCGCTTGACATGTTGTAGACTCCTACTTCTGAATACGATAACCTAATCTGCGCTTCTTCTTTGCCCTGAAATTAAAATCTCATTAGCATAAACCCTGGTTCAAACACTCTCCGACATCAAAACTGATTCAAATTCTCAACACATACGCATAATCTACACTAACATGCACTAAATCCTACAACAAAGCATCCAATCTACAGCAAACTACAATCAGATTAACCAGAAAATGAAGCACACCATTGAAAAACACCAATTGTAACACAAACACGAATCAATAACAGTACATGACGAATTGGATACAGATTAAGAGATACGAATTTTACCAAATGGAGATTGAAGTGGAGGAGTAACAGCAGCAGTAGCAATAGCAATGGCGTCTGTAAAACGGAAGAATATGAATAAGGGGAACAAAGAAAAGAAAAGGGGGTTGGGTTTTTGTGATTCTCGTATTCATAATATTGGATATGGGTCGGCCCATTAAAGCCTATGTCTGTATCTTGGATTCTTGGGCATTCAATCACCAGCCTAGGGTTTCTTTTACGTTATGATTATTTTACCGAATTATGTGGAGTAATCGTATGTCAATGAGTTTTAGATCAACTAGCTTAGGAGGAGTCATCTTATGGTTTTACAAAGTAGAGGTCATGGGTTGGAGTCTCACTAGATGCAATATGCTTCTAGTGGGCCAAGGGTTTTATCACATTAGATCTTTAAGTGGTGGGTTTCTCTTGGAATGGTGGACGAGCCTGGTCAGCAGCATTGTCTGTATTCAGGAGCGTGGGTGGCATTTCGCCAATAAATTTACCCGGGTGACCGGGCTTAAAAGAAATTTATTCGTTCACCGTTCAAAAAATGTGGAGTAATCGTATAGCCTATTAAATAGTACAGTCGGATCGGGTTGGAGTGAAAAAAGGAAATGATTTAAGTGTGAGGGATTTGCGTTTATTGGTGGAAAGTAAATTAAACTCCGGATTGAATTAGATTTAGGAAATTATTTGGCTATAACAATTAAAAACGGGATGATTGGGTGTAGGGCGTATCGGAACTGGTGTGTGCAGCGGATCCCCTCATTTCCATTTAATGTTTTATTTTCTTATGTGTATATGTGTATTTTCATAAAATAGAAATTATGTCGCACGCAATACAAAAAAAATATAATAATCCTAATTTTATATATTAGTCGAAATTAATTTTAATTCAAAACATTTTATAGACACTTACAATTTTAAGTTTATTTTGTTCATATCTTACTAACTGAGAGTTAATCTTTTTAGTTTTTGTATAATATGAACAACTTATATGATCAAAACATTAAACAAAAAAATTGAAATCAACTGTCAGGTTCGTCAATATAAAATTTCTATAACTTGAAATCCGTCAATCTTCACCTCCTTATCTAAACAACTTGACTCGTTAAAGGTAGATTTCAAGTAATGATGGAAGCTAAACACTGAAAAACATACCTAATAGAGGTTATGCGACGGCGGAGTTAAAAAACGATTCAAAGTTAGCCTTATTTCATAAATAAAAAAATCTAACGGATGTTAACTCTTTGTTAGTAAGTGCTCGTTGAGGGAATAATATAAGCTCAAAGCAAGTAGTTTCTGTAAAAATTTGTTGAGTTAAAAATAATCTCGTCCAATAAATAAAATTTGAGACATTTAAAATCCAATATCCCTACTTCAAAATAAAAAAAGTTATTTAACGTGATATTACTTTTAATTGTAGAAAAGGTACCCTGGTATAACAAAACATACAATCGTGGAAGGCCTAAAAAGAAAGTTTTGGCATGTGTTTTACATAACCATGTAATTATTCTAAAAATCGGTGTTAAATCTATAACTCAATTATACTATAAAAAGCATTACGGACATTGTTCGAGAATAGAATAACAAAAAAATGATCATAGTAATAAAAGACAAATATCAACATTTAATGTTGCCAATCTAGAAGTTGATTTTTCTATTTGAAGGGTTAAGCCCGGAAAGATTTGAAACGTGTTTTTTCATCAAATATAACCATATAATTATCTAAAAGTTTATGTAAAGTCTGACAGTGATACGAACGGGCCTGAGCAACATGTTAGTCCAGTGATTCCAGCAGCCCATCTTCAACATAATCGGCCCAAGAGGACTCTGAAGAAGCCTGCACGTTTGATGAAGTAGTCTCCAAGTTTAATTTAGTTATTTCTTTTATGTCACATGTTTAATTCTTGCATGCATGGAGTAATGGTTTAGTGGTCAGGGTAGTTCCTACGAATAAGGTTTAGTGGAGTCATAGAGTAGTTGAGCATTGCATGTTTAAATTCAGTTGTTATCTTCTTTTTTAAGTAAGAAATATACCAGAATATTGCCCCAGCTCTCCTCTTCTTCTCTTAAGATTTTCTTGGAGTCTAACCCGCTCTAAGGGTGTATCAATTGGTGCTTTCATTGACATCTCATACCTCCACCATGCCTCCCCGCCCAGATCCTTCGTCCACCGACTCATCCCCTCCGCCCACCACCGAACAACTGTTGAATCGATTACTTGCCATCACCACCGAAACCACTGCCAAAAATCAAACCATGCTCACCGATCTCATCCAGAAAATTGACAACCTCACCACTCATGTTACCTCTGAATCATCGGGAACCAAATCACCACCACGTCAACGATCACCTCGCCGCCGTCCATCACCAACCCGTCAGCCAACTCCCCGCCACCCCAAAATTACTCTTCCAATTTTCGATGGTTCGAACGTTCTGGATTGGATTTTTCAAGCCGACAATTATTTTTCGTTTTATCAAACACCCGTCATGGAACGCCTAGACCTAGCGGTCTTTTACTTCACGGGTGATGCCCTTTCTTGGTACAAACACCTTGCCAACAATGATTTGCTTACCACGTGGACCGCTTTTAAACGAGAACTGGAGCTCCGTTTTGGCCCGTCTACCTATGAGAATCATGAAGCCACGTTGTTCAAATTACAACAAACATCGACGGTAGCCGCTTACAAAACAGAATTTGAACGTGTGAGCAATCGGGTTGATGGCCTTTCTCAACAGGCCCTTCGTAACTGTTTCATTTCCGGTCTCCGTCCCGAAATTCGGAATGAGTTAGCCATCCTTAAACCGACCTCTTTGCATCAAGCTTATGCTTTGGCAAGTTTGATAGAAGATAAGTTACAAACCCACTCACTGGACTTCAAAACCAAACCTAAATACAATTCCACCCTTAAACCCACTACCAACTACTTGACCCACTCCTCACCCTCATCTGTCTCCACGGCTTCAACAACTACCACCCCCACCTCCACTCAAGCACTCCTACCCACCCCAACTACCACTCCGAAAAACCTGCCCTTTACCCGTTTATCGGCAGATGCACTTCAACAAAGAAAAAAGGATGGCCTATGCTTCAAATGCCCAGAAAAGTTCTTCCCAGGGCATAAGTGTTCACCGCCTCAATTCTTGCTCGTGGTCAACAACGACGAATCAGAAGTCATGGATCCTCCAAAACCGGAAACCACCACCACCGAACCCCGCCCACCGCAATTCTTATCACTTTCACATGCCGCTTTCTTTGGCTTAGCCTCCACCCAAACCCTTCGAATCACAGGCTACATCTCTAGCAAACCAGTCACCGTTCTGGTGGATTGTGGCAGCACACACAATATCCTTCAACCAAGAATTGCATCCACCTTGAACCTCCTAACAGAACCCATCAAACCCTTTTCTGTCATGGTAGGCAATGGACAACACATAGATTGCCAAGGTTATTGCCCTGAAGTTAGTCTTCACCTTCAAAAGTCTCACTTCAAAATTCCGTTTTTCATCATTCCCGTTGAAGGTGCCGATGTGATATTAGGTGTCGCATGGCTGGGTACTTTGGGTAGACTTTCGGCTGATTTTTCCATCCCGGAATTAT